>VZQC01001282.1:788061-848747 GCA_009823505.1 Rhizomys pruinosus
TTTTTTTTTTGGTGTTTTTGAGACAGGGTCTCCCTTTAGTCCCAGCTGGCCCGGAGCTCACTCTGTAGACCAGGCTGCCCTTGAACTCACAGAGATCCGCCTGCCTCTGCCTCCCAAGTGCTATGTTGAAATGACATTTTCATAGCTAACTAAAGTGCAGTTGTTATTAAGAGAAAAGAAAGCCATTTTTCTTAAGTCACTGTAGCCTTAACTTGGCCTTGTCTGTAATCTAGTAATTGCACTTTACTATGAAAGGTATTAGATGTGCACATTAGCATTGGGATATAAAAACGTATAAATTAACTTCTTATTTTGTTTACATCTTTTTCAGTCTTTTTTATTGATGTTTTTTGTATTTCAGACATAAGTTTTCAGTTCAGTATAGACATATTCCCCTTTTCCTTCCCTCCACCCCACCCCAGATCATGCATTCTGCCATAAATGTCCTGAATCTTTCTCTCAGTCTTTTATTTATGTTTAGGAATTCACATTTTCCTCCTTTAATTTTATATTACTCTAGAATATAAATACATACCTTCCACCTATATACAGTAATTACAGAGTCTGAAAATAAGCAAGAGGTGGATCGATTCTAGAGCCTGTTAAGAGATTTACATTATAACAACATAGTTGCTTTAAGATAAAAATAAATATAGCAATAATGTTGTCCAGCTTGACTTTCAACTGGGGATTTGGTATTAGCATCCAAAAATGAGGGAAACCATTCACCTGGCTTCAAGTTCCATCCATTTACCTGCAAAGTTCATGATGTCATCTTTCTTTTTTTTAATTACTTTATTTTTTTTCTTTTTTTTTAACAATAAGTAATAATTTATGAGTACAAGCATCCTTCATGTAAAACCAATTTGCAAGCAGTGTGCCCAAACCCACACTGCCCATGGGTCCCACCATCCAGCTGGGGGGTATGGGGGCTTGTATGTTCAATCAAGTTAATCAAATGAGTGTCCAGACTATGTTTCTGTAGTTTCACCATTCACCCCAATCTCAGCCTTTACAATCTACCATGGTCCCTCTTCTACAGATTGTTCCCTAGGCTTAGAAAAGGGGCACAGGTGGATGAGAAGCAAAACAGTCTACTTTCTCTGGAGCTGTTATCTTGGACTCTGGTCAATTCTGGCTGTTTCCTTTCATGGGCTGACAGTTTGTCCAGGAATAACCTTTCAATCCTACTAATGAAGCACAAGCAATTAGATGGATAGGTATTTAAACAGTACTAATTGTTATGGTGGGTTACTTTGGTATAGACACAGATGTTTGAAGGTATGCTAATCCATGAATTACATTTTTTCTGTTAAATGTGACAGGGTCTTACTGTGGCTTATAACATCTAACCACTAGAGGATGTAAGCTTGTGACATCAGCTGTGGGTTATTCCTCCAAGGAGAGAGCTAATAGCCAATTAGATTTGGGATATACAGACATATGGCTGCCACTGCTGCACAGTATTTCCAGGCAGGAGAGGTGTAGCTGGTGCTGACGGAGGAATCTTGCTTGACTCGAGGAGACTTATGTTTGCTTTATTGGTTTAATGGCCTTTGGTAACACTCTATGGTATTCAAGAGACCAACTGTACACTTGCANACACTATCAAGTGCGGTCTCAATACATCTTTCCCATGCTACAATCAGGTCTTCACACAACAAGGGCCTTATCGCTTCTCTTCTTGCAAGGTACTCGATTTACAGGGAGAAGCCTTTACCTTATTGGGAGGCTTGATCCCCTGGCCAACATCTCCTTGGTAGATTAATAATCCATTGACTGATATTCAGAGCTCTCCTGTATTTAATATATTTTGCTTAACAGTGCTCATAGCTAAGGAGACTTAGTATTATTTGGCTTCTGGAATAGGAATAATACCTTTAAAGTTCCTATGTCTATTAGTCAATATAAAAAGGCAGTTATACCATTTATAAGAGATTACCTTCCTTATAAACAGGTGACTTCCAATTTACAGTTAGAGAGAAGCTTCATCATCATCATATTTCTCCTGTCTCTATGTGGGGGGAGGTAAGAAAGTCTGTCATACTAAAACTTTGTGGCACCTGAGGTACGTTTCATTTAGGACATATAAATATTTGTTACAAGTTAGGGATCCACAGAGGGGTTTGATGTCTGTAGGCAATCTGAGGCTTTTCTTCCTTTCTTTTTTAAATTTTTTTAATCAGTTTATTTTTTTTATGTATGAATTGTACTGGTCGCATGTTGGTTTCTGCACCATTGTCGATGCAATAGCCCAGAGGTCAGAAGAGGGCCTCGGATTTCCCCTGGAACTGGAGTCTCCTTGGAATTGGAGTTCAAAGGTTCTCAAGCCACCTTTGTGGGCTGCTGGGATTGAACCCTGTCCTCGGCAAGAGTGGTCAGTGCTCTTAACTGCCTAGGCCATCCCTCCAGACCTACCTTTTCTTCCTTCAATGTTCAGATGGGCCAACCTTTCTGCTAGACACTTCCGGTGCATCCTACTCATGCCAAAGCTGTGTTCTTTCTTTCTCAGCGCTTAAAGTTGGTGAATTTTGACCTGTGTGGAACATACAATCTTTTCCTAGTTAGTTTTTAAGATTAAATTGCAAGGTTTTTGACAAAAAGGTTTATATCTATCTGTATTCCCCCTTTTATTATTTAGGTTTTTGGTTTTTTCACCATGGAGTCTCAAAAATGCAGTTTTATTAACATATACCTATAGGCTGGAATCAAGGTGTGCAGATTTCATCAAATTTCCACCCATTCTTTTTGGGTGACTGTATGTCGTGTAACTTGGAAGCAAACTTAATTTTTTTTTAAGTTAAAATCATTCCTACAATAAAAGGAATCTTACAGTAATATCTGTACAACTGAAAAATTATAGAGAACATTTATGTGCCAATCCCAAAATTATTGTTATACAGATTTTGTAAAACAAATTGGACAACAACAATTTTTTTTTTCTATATTTCCAATTAACTCAGGTGCATTACCATTTTTATCAGGACCTGTTTAAACCAATGTTGTTTCAATATACACATATTTACTTTTACTATGTCAGTAAAACACCATGTAACCTGTAGGACAGAGTCTGTGGCAAAATTGGATACGTGTTGACATCGGCATTCAATTAAATATGCATTAATGGAATATACACACGTGTCCTCCCGCCCCTTCCGCCCTCCCATTCCTGTTCCACATTTCATCAGTTTTCTGATGCAGTCTGTTCTGTTGTTGTTCTATTTATATGCATCCCTTCTCACCCGAGAAATATTTATAACGGGTTTATTTGACGCTAGTATCCAATTATGAGGGATTTACCATGCAGCGTTTGTTTTTCTGGGACTGTGTTACTTTCACTTAAATTAATGTCTCTAGCTCCATCCATTTACCTGCGAAGTTCAATGATGTTTCTTTCTTTACCGCTGCATAGAACCCAATTGTGTACATGTTACCACATTTTCTCTATTCCACTGCGTCAGTTGAAGGGGCATTTGGGTGGTTTACAGCTTTTGCTACTTGTGAACAGAGGATTGCAATTAAATGTACAGTGCACATGTATTTCTGCAGTAAAATGAGGTCTTGTGGGTATGATACTCAAGGTAGGGTATGACTGGCGTCAAGATGGAAACAAAGCTCATTTGAGTCTTCTAAGGGTCTCCACACTGCTTTCCACTAGTGGCTGTACAAGTTTACATTCCACCAGCCATGTGGATGAGTGTCTCCCCTTTCCTATAAACCTCTCCTAGCACGTTGATATCATTTGTTGTTTCTTTGATCCTGGCCAGTTCTTATCGAGAGATGATATTTTAAGTGGTCTAATTTCCAATTCAACCTAATTATTAGTGATGTGAACAGCTTTAAGCATGTTCTCAGCCCATCTCTAATTCCTCCTCATGTGAAGGGCTCTATTTCAGTTCTTTGCTCCATCTTTTGAGTGATTCATTGTTTCTTATGCTTCTTGTTTTTGAGTAGTTGATATGACTTTGGACAGATTAATGCTTGTCGATGTCATCTGCAGTGAGGTTTTCCTCCATCCCTGTGGGTTTCTCCTCATTTCCTTTAATTGTTTCTTTTGATGTACAGAAGCTTTTGGAGTTTAATGAAGGTCCCATATTGTCAACTGTTCATCTTTATTTGTGCTTCTGCCTGTCTGATTTAGGAAAGACTTTTCCTACCTCTATGTCTTGGCATGTCTGCTGCCAAGTTTTGCTTCTAGTCGCCTCCAGAATTTTTGGGTTTCACGTTTGGAGGTCTTTGACCACTTCGGGAATTGACTTTTTGTACAGGGCTAGAGGTAGGGGTTTAATTTCATTTTACAAGTGGTGATCCAGTTTTGTCAACACCACTTACTGAAGGTTGCTTGTCTTTCCTCCATTGTGTCTTCTTGGCCCCTTTGTCAAATATGGAGTTGACTGGAATTGTATGTGTCAGGTTTGGATCTTCAGTTTTATCCATTGGTCAACTAGGTCTGTTTTTGTTCCACAGTACCAAGCTGTTTTATGACTATAGCCCCTGTAGTATTGTTTTTGATGTCTGGTAGAATGATCCCCCCCCCCCCCATTGCTCTTTTCACTCAGGGGTTGCTTTGGCAATTCGGGGTCTTTTGTTTTTTCCAAATGAAACTGAGGATTTTTTTCCAAGCCTGTGAAGAAATCTTAGGGATTTTGATTGGGATTGTAATTAAATCTGTAAAGTTTGGGTAGAATGGACATTTTTACATATTTATTTTCCCAATCCATGAGTATGGGAGGTTTGTCCATCTTCTTCAATTTCCTTCTTCAGGGGTTTAAAATTTTTGTTGCAGAGATGCTTGGTGTCTTGGTTAGGTTTGTTCCTAGGTATTTTATTGTTTTGGAGGCTATTGTGAGTGGGAAGTTCTCCTTGTAGTCCTTCTTCAGTTGCTTGTTGGTTGGTTTTAAAGAAAGGCAACATGATTTTTTCTAGATTTATTTTGTATCCTGCCACTTTACTGAAGCTCTTAATCATTTCTAGGAGTTTTCTGATGGGAGTTTTTTAGCATCCCTTTGGTAGACAATCATATCATCAGCAAAAAGGGTTAGCTTGACTTCCTCTTTTCAAATTAAAACTCCTTTAATTTCCTTTTCTTGCCTTATTGCCCTAGCAAGGGTTTTCAAGCACTATATTGGAAAAGGAGTGGTGACAGGGGTCAGCCTTGCTGAGTTCCTACTTTTAAGGGAATGCTTCTGTTGTTCCCCATTTAGGATGATATTGGCTGTGGTTTCCTGTATATGGCTTTGATTACATTGAGGAATGATCCCTCCAGTCCAATTCCCTCTAGGACTTTAAACCATTTGCTCCTCTCTTCTCCCCTTTGAAATGCTTCAAGTATTTTATGAAGAATTGGTTTTCCAGACATGTATTCTATCATCTTGTTTATGTCATTGAAGATTTTTCTCTCCCCTTCAACTATAGTTGACATTCTTGCTGGGTAACGTATTCTGTGTTGACATCCATAGTCCTTTAACACTGGGAATGCTTTGCTCCATGTTCTTCTTGCTTTCATGGTTTGCATGGAGAAGTCAGTTGTAATTCTGATGGGTTTCCTTTGTATGTTTTTCTTTTATAGCCTTCAGAATTTTGTCTTTGTTTTGGCTGTCTAGCATTTTAACTATGATATGGCCTGGGGAGTTTCTTTCCTGATCCTGTCTATTTGGAGTCCTATGTGCTCCTTGTATTTGTATGGGCTTCTCTATTTTTAGTTTGGGGAAATTTTCATCTATTATTCTGTTAAAGATCTGATCAATACTATTCTCTTGAGATTCTTCTCCTTCCTCTATTCCTATGATGTGGATGTTTGATATTTTCATAGTGTCCCATATTTCCTGATTGTTCCAGTTTTGTGCATTTTTAAAATTTTCATATTCTTCATTTGAGCTTTTTAGTTGCTCTGTGATATCTTCCAGATCTGATATTCTTTGTTCTGCTTCCTCCTTTCTACTTCTGAGGCTTTTTACTTTCCTTTCTTCTTGATTGGATGAGTGTTCTAATTCCTTTTTCATTTCATCTTGTGTTTTCTTTAGTATTTCCATTTCCTTTTTGAGCTTCTCCATCTCTTCTTGGTGCTCCTTACTTTGTTGGTTGGCTTCCTTTTTCAGGGCTTCTACTTCCTTTCAGAGTTTGTTTCTTTCTCCCTCTAGTTCTTTCTGGAGTTTGTCATTCTGTTCCTTTAGTTCTTTCCGAAGTTTGTCATTGTATCCCTCTAGGTCCTTTTTGAGTTTTTCATTCTCTCTCTTTAGTTTTTTAATTTCTTTTATTTTTCTTTAATTTTCTTTATTTTCTTTAATTTCTCTTCATAAGTCTGCAATTATTCCTCTAAAATCTGTTCCTTGGATCACCTCCAAGGGGATCCCATTGTAGCTATCTCCTACAGGTTTGGTAGAGCCTGATGTGGGATTATCCTGTGCCTTTCCCATGTTGTCCCTCCATCGTGTCCTTGGCATGTGGGTTTCCCTTTTGTGATTCAAATCACAAATGTCTTTTCACTATTAGTGGTTGGTTATGGTTTTGCTTGCCTCCTTCTGATGCTTTTTTTTTTTTTCTTTCCTCCTCCTGGTTTATGGAATATTGACTTGTCTAGGTTTCAGGCTTTCAATTTTGTTTATATATTGGATATTGGAAGCCTAAATCACTCTTCTCTTCCTGTTCTGAATGTTCTCCAAAAAAAGTCCATGGGGGGGGGGTTGACTGACTGAGCTCGTGCCCCGGTACTGTCTGGAGCGACTTCTGGGTTCCTGTGCCTCAGGAGCCAGCTTGAACAAAGCCACAGTGGCACCAAACCCAAACCCACCCTGCCAGTCACCTGCTGCAAAGGCGAAGGGTGGCCCTGCACAGATGGCCACTTCCTACAAAAGGGTTCAGAGTTGCAACCCTTTTCCAGCAGCCCAGGAGACAATCTACCCTGAAATCTACCTCTCTGGAGCAACTTCCAGGTTCCTGTGCCTCAGGAGCTGGCCCGCACAAAGCCACAGAGGAACCAAACCCCGATGTCATCTTTCTTACCCCTGAGTAGTACTCCATTGTGTAGATGTACCACATTTTCTCTGTCCACTCATCTGTTGAGGGGCATTTGGGATAGTTCCAGCTCTTCACTATTGTGAAGAGAGCTGCAACAAACATGGATGTGCATGTATATTTGCATTAGGATGAGTCTTGTGGGTATATACTCAGGAGTGGTGTGACTGGGTCAGGTAGTATGACTGACTCAAGTGGTAATATTTTTTTCTTTTCCAAGGCCAAACTAGTGGTGCAGTGTTTAAAGTCCTCCTGCAGCTGTAGGCTCTAGCAGCCAGACCTACAGCTCTGACTATTGAAAAGCCATTGGGGTTTGGGATCAAGCGGTTGAGAGTGATAGAGCCATGGGTGATCACTGGTATGTTATAAATACACAGTCATGTTTTAAATTCTCAGAGCTCCTAGGAATAACCAGGAAATATGTCTCACTGTATATCAACCTCCTCAGATTACACATACAATAAAACATAGGACTTCATATTAGTTATTCTAGAATATTTCATCAATGCTGTTATAGAGAATTTTTATTTACATTAAATGTCATCAGTAAAGCATAAAGGTTTGGATTACTTAAAAAAAGAACAGAATACTATGGGCTGGAGAGATGACTCAGAGGTTAAGACACTGGCTGCTCTTGCAGACGAACTGGGCTGGGTTTCCAGGTCCCACATGGAGACTACCAACAAATCTAAAACTCAAGTTCCAGGGGATCCAATGCCTTCTTCTCATCTCCATGGGCATCACATGCATGGGTGCACTTATATACATTCAGGCAAAACATTCATACATATAAATATTAAAAAAAGAACAGAATAGTCTTTTAAAACATTTTTATTTATTTTATTTTAGGGGTGGGGCAGCAGAACACCTATATAGCATGGTATGGATGATGTGAAGGTCTCTCCCTGTACCATGTGGGTTCCAGAGTTCAAACTCAGGTCATCAGGCTTGGCAGCAAGCACCTTTAGCTATGAGCTATTTCATTGCTGGGATTGCTTTTGATGTATAAACATAAGAAATCATCTTGACTAACTGTAATGCAGACTTCAGCAGCCAGCCCTCACATGGGAACTGTAATAGCATATTTGGACATCTAGCTTAACCCAGGGCCAGTCTGCATTGTTATGTAAGTCACTTGAACTCTCTGCTTACTTATCTTCCTCGGTGAAGTGAAAAAAACTTGACTGTTGTATCTCTCAGGTCTCTAACTTCTTATACACAGGAATCCTGATTATAAGCACTTCCTCTAATTCCCAAGAATTATGATTATCTGTGTTTACTGAAGTGTTTGGAAAATAGATTACCTTGCATATGCTTATAATCATTTCTACATGTTATTCCTATAGTATTTGTGGCTTGTAGCCATGTTTTTTGTATAGGAGCTCCTTTATACTCATTATTGGCATAAGAAAAAAATATTGGGAAAACAGATTCTATTCATTAAAATGCAGTAATCCAATTTCAAATACAAATTCATGAGCATTTGAGTTATTTTAAGGTGTGCTTTAATATCAAAGGCTAAATTTTAATTGTCTATGTGCCTGCTTCTCAGGGCTCTAGAAATAATCATAATTTTGATTGCTTATAATTAACTAATAGACTTAATATAACTTACAAGTCACAATCTTCCATAATGCTCCTGGCAATTGATAGGCACTTGACACTGTCCTTTAAATAGTACCTTATATCTTATGTTTACTATTAGTGATATTTGATGCAGGGGGGCACTGGAGATTTGAGGACAATTTCAAGGGGATGGACATGTCCGTCCTTGTGCAACCTGGAGAGTCGGCCATTGCTGTGGCTCTGATGAGATGTAAAGAAGAAAGGAAAGTGATCATGGCAAAGGAGCAGCCTCTGCTCAAACCTTCATTAGGCTTGAGATGAGAATGAATATTTCTAACTTTCAGTGCTTCCTCTATCATTCTCTAGTTTATTTCTGAGACAGGGTTTCCTCTTACTGAAGGCTGTACTGGCTGATTAGCAAGCTCCCAGGGACATACTCATCTCTGCCTCCTTTCCCTTTAGCATTCAGGTTATAGCAGGCATGCCACCTCAGCCAGCTTTTATGTCAGTGTCGGGGATCCAAACTTAGGTGTTCATGTTTAGGAAGCAAGTACTTTATCCACTGAGCCATCACCCCAGCCCCTGATTCAGCATATTAGGAAAGGAGCTGTTCCTGTCCAGTTCCTTTATAGTTTGTGTTTGCTAAGCATGAATTTCTCTTGAAAGAAGCAGCACTGGATTGTTGCCTGAGAACTAAGTTAGCAACAATTTTGACACATCAGAATGTATCCTCTCTGTAGACTGTCAGTACAATAAGGAAACAGTAATTTGAAAGTGAATCAAATGTGGATAATGGAAAGAAATACATGCATGTGTACTTTCGCTTGGAAGAAGACTGGTGACTAGAATACTCCCAAGAAATCCCAGAAGAGTCTGTATGGAAAGGACAGAGGGCCTGAGAATTGTACTCCATGAAGGAACTCCAAGAGAACAATTCTGAATACACACTCTCATGTGCCATTAGGGGCCACCTGGAATGGTTTATAAAACACTAACAGCCCTGCCTGGCAGCCGAAAACAAGAAAGGCATCCTCACACCCCACGTCTTATTGAAAGGCTGATAATAGGAGAAAGCCTTCAGATGAAATTAGAATTGCTTCTAAAATGTATTGCAGGGAAACAACCCACTTAAACAACACCCAGATGCATCATACACATTTTTGAAAGGTCAAGGATTCTCAGGAAGGAAAATTAAATAGTAAAGTGCTCTGAAAATCACATCTTTTACTTCACTGCTTGCAAATTCACAGTTATATCTATTTTTTCTGAACTTTGTATAGAAGGGCAAAGGAAAATAACAGCTTAAATCAATTTCCTGTTAGCAGTGAGAAATGACCCTTCCAAACATGTCTTTATTTTATACTTAAGTAAACCATCATATATTTTTATTTTTCTATTTGCTTAACTTTAAAAATTAGCAAAGACCCCGAATAGCCAAATCAACCCTGAGTGAGAAGAGCTACACAGGAGGGATCTCTATACCAGATTTTAAACTATACTACAGGGCTATAGTCATAAAAACAGCCTGGTACTGGCACAAAAACAGACCTGTTGACCAATGGAACAAAACAGAAGATCCAAATCTGAGCACATACAATTTCAGCCATCTCATATTTGACAAGGGGGCCAAGAAACCACAATGGAGAAAAGACAGCATCTTCAGCAAGTGGTGTTGGCAAAACTGAATCACCACTTGTAGAAGAATGAAATTAAACCCCTACCTCTCATCCTGTACAAAAGTCAACTCCAGATGTTACATCTGATAAAGCATTGATTTCCAGAATATATAAACTACTCAAAAAACAAAGAAAAAAGAAAACAAAAGACCCGCTCAATAGATGGAGCAAAGAACTGAACAGAGACTTCACAAGCGAGGAATTAGAGATGTCTGAGAAACACCTCAAGAACTGCTCAACATCACTAATCATTAAGGAAATGCAAATGAAAACCACTTTAAGATATCATCTTACTCCAATAAGACTGGCTAGGATCAAGAAAACAAATGATACCAAGTGCTGGAGAGGTTGTGGGGAAAGGGGAACACTCATCCACTGCTGGTGGGAATGTAAACTCGTACAGCCACTATGGAAAGCAGTGTGGAGAACCCTTGGAAGACTTGGAATGAACTTGCCACCCGACCCAGCCATACCACTCCTGAGCATGTACCCTCAAGACTTACGCCACCACAGAGATACATGCACGGCCATGTTTATTGCAGCTCTCTTCACAATAGCAAGGAGCTGGAACCAACCTAAATGCCCCTCAACTGACGAGTGGTTAGAGAAAATGTGGTACATCTACACAATGGAGTTCTATGCAGCAATAAAGAAAGACGACATCACGAGCTTTGCAGGAAAATGGCTGGAGCTAGAGGACATCATGCTGAGTGAAGTAACACAGTCCCAGAAAAACAAACGACAAATGGTATCCCTCATCTGTGGATGCTAGTGCCAATTACCCAGTTGTAGGCATTTCTTGTGTAGGGCCCCCTGAGCTTTTGTCCAAAGCAGTTGGGCATAACGCATTTTGGAAACAACAACAACAACAGAAAAGACTGCATCAAAGAACTGACTGAAACAGTGAACTTCTGCTCAAAACAGTCAACTTCCCCATGGAAAATATTGAGAAAGACTAAGAGATGGAAAGCATGTTTGGCAGAATGCATGAGCTCTGGCGGGGTGGGGGAATGAGCGGGAACACGGGTCTAGATTTGTTAAAAATATAAATAAATAAATAAATTTATGTGAAAAAAAAATTAGCAAAGAAATTTTTTTTAAAAAAATTCCAGGGCTGGAGAGATGGCCTAGCAGTTAAGATCGCCGACTGCTCTTGCAGAGGACCTGGGTTCCCCAGCACCCACATGGCAGCTGAGAACCATCTTTAACTCCAGTTCCAGGGGAATTCAACACCCTCTTCTGACCTCCATGGCATTACACAACATGGGTGCACAAACCTACATGCAGACAGTACATTCAAACACATAAAAAATATAAAAAAATAAAATTTAAAATAAATTCCAAAACATGTTTAGGAGTTTTCATTTTAACATTAACAGCAGAGTTGCATGCACATAAAAGAATTATTACTTTACTTTCCCAAATTACATAGCAAGGTGATGTATGTTCAATGCACTTTCATAGTAGCATCAGGTATTATATTTAGTAAAAAAGAAAATTATTACTCAGTTTGCCTTACAAATAAAGGTTTGGTGCTAGGATCCACAAACAAGGGACATCATATGTCATTTGTTTATCTGGGACTGTGTTACTTCACTTAGCATAATGGCTTCTACTTCCATCCATTTTCCTGAAAATTTCATGATGTCATCTTTCTTTTCTGCTGCATAGAATTCCATTGTGTACATAGATGTACCACATTTTCTCTATCCACTAGTCAGTTGAGGGACACTTGGGCTGCTTCCAGCTCTTCACTGTTGTGAAGAGAGCTGCAATAAACACGGTTGTGCACAGATCTCTGCAATAGGATGTCTTGTGGGTATATACCCAGGAGTGGTATGACTGGGTCAGGTAGTAGGTCCATTAAGAGTCCTTTAAGAGTTAAAGTAATTGTTTTTGTGGGCTGTTTTGTTGTTCCTTCTCCACTACTCTTCTGCCCCATCCCCTGCCCTCCACATGCCTTTCTTCACCTGCTGGTCTCCTGTCTGTGAAATGTGCCTTCCCTGGCTTCCTTAAGACCTCTATTTACCCTGTCATGGTTTTTGTCCAGTTCATGATCTATATCCATGCTCACATCCATATACGTACATACAAATACATGAATAAACAGTTTAAAAGCTAAAATCTCCATGTAGGAACATATGGTATTTGTTTTCCTGAGTGTGGGTTATTTTATTTAATATGATAGCTTCAATATCTGTCCTTTTCCTGCAAATGTCACTTCTTTTTTTCTAGTTGTATTTTGAATTTTGATTGGCATTTGCTTCCCATTCTGCTAACAAATTCAGCACACTCTCACCAAGTAAGGATAGTGTTTGTCCTAGTTTGTCTTCCATTGCTGTGACAAAACACTCTGACTGACACCAACTTGGGGAGGAAAGGGTTTATTCAGCTTACTTACATCTCCTGGGTCACAGTTCATCACTCAGGGAGCCCAAGGCAGGAACTCAGGGCAGGAACCTGGAGGCACGAGCTGAAGCACAGGCCATGGAGGAATGCTGTTCACTGGCTTGCTCCCCTGGCTCATGCCCAGCCTGCTTTCTTATACAGTACACAACAACCTGCCCAGGGTGGCACTACTCATTGTGGGCTGGGCCCTCCCACACTGCTCAACTATCAAGACAATACTTCACAGATGTGGCCACAGGCCAATCCAATGGAGCCAATTCCCCAGTTGAGGCTCCCTCAACCCAGGTGTGTCAAGTTGACACTAAAGCTATCCAGCACACTGTTCATATACCATAATAAGGCAAGACTCATATTCAAAGAAGAAAATGAAAATTAAGTTATATTTATTTGATAGCAGTGTATTCTGTTCCAATTATGACCTTCTAAATTAACATATACAATGTTTATTAAAGAATGGTTGTTTATTTGTTTTATATAGGAATTTAAATCAGGCTTCAAATATATGCATATATTCTCACATTGTTCTGTTATTTTCTATCAAATATTTGTTTATAAAACAAAACAATTGATAACTTTGTTCAAAATTTAAAGTTGAGAGAACTTGAACATATGCACCTGGCTATTCTCATAGCTTTAAGAGTCTGAAGTACATATTGAATGAAATCTATCATGATGGGCACAGAAAGTGAAATGTTTGCTTTTTTTAATTTTTAAAAAAATTTTTTTAAAATTTATTTTTCTCTATGTTTCTGAATGTACTGTCTGCATGCAGATCTGTGCACCCGGGTCGTGAAATGCTGCGGAGGTCAGAAGAGGGTGTCAGATTACCCTGGAACTGGAGTTCTCCTGGAATTGGAGTTTCAGACGGTTCTCAGCCGCCATGTGGGTGCTGGGGATCAAACCCGGGTCCTCTGCAAGAGCAGAAGGCGCTCTTACCACTAGGCCATCTCTCTAGCCCCAGAAAGTGAAATGTTTGTAACTGTAGACTTTAGATAGCGTGTTCTTGGGATTCAGCTTTGCTAATTACATAATTGCATCTAATGTAAACTACAATGAGAATCTTTCCTCTTAAAAAAATACTTAATTTTCTATTAAATGAATGAATTATAACAAGAAAGAATGGATGTCCTTTTTTTTTTTTTTTTGGTCTTTTTGAGACAGGGTCACCCTGTAGCCCCAGCTGTCCTGGAACTCACTCTGTAGACCAGGCTAGCCTTGAACTCACTTTCAAGGCTAGCCTTGAAAGATCCGCCTGCCTCTTCCTCCCAAGTGCTAGGATTAAAGGCGCGCACAAGAATGGATGTCCTTTTAAAAAAAGAATACCAATACATACACACACACACACACACACACACACAAACACACACACACACACACACAGAGACTGGGACTGGGCATTCAGTTGGTCTTAATAGATTTAACTCAAAGAGTTAATAAACTTATTTGACTTTTATTAATAGCATACAGAAATATTTGTAGACACTTTTGTTCAGGAATTATTACACCAACATTCCAAAGTATAACTGACAGAGAAGAAAACATGAGTATTTTAGAAATCATTACCATATTAATATACTCTTACTGAAGTTCTAAATATCCTACTAAAATGGGCTATACTCAAAAACTTCTGAGAGAAAAAGAAACCAGTTAGGAATAACTTGATTTCCCCTCTCTCTTTCCCATCTCATCACCACGGTCCTGCTGTTTTGGCTTTCTATGCTATTTCAAGAATGAATTCTGCTCCTTATTGAAGAAGGGTGTCTACTAAATAAATTGCCACAGCCTCACACCTGGGGTTAATTGGCAGGTGAACACTAGAATTATTGGTTCTTTGATGAATTTTAATAAATAAATTGACTCTGAACTTTGCACTAGCACATTATTCTTATCACAATCCTGTAAGGGGACTGGCTTCTCCATTATATTGTCACTTAAAATTACCAGGAACATTTTCTTTTTTTTTTTTTTTTAAATTAGTTTTTATTGATGCTTTGTGCATTTCATACATTTTTTCCAATTCCAGTTCAGGCTATTTCCCTTTCCCTCCCCCCCCACCCCCACCCCATCCCAGATCATGCATTCTGCCATAACGTGTCCTGCATCTTTCTCTCAGTTTTTTTTTTTTCATTTTTAGCTATAAGTATAATATCCATGAGTCAAGCATCCTTCATTGCAAAACCTATCTGCAGGCTGTTGTGCCCAAACACCTCTACAGCCCCACCATCCAGTGGGGGGTGACAGGTTGTTTGTTCAATCAAGTTGATCAAGTTGAGTGTCCAGACTACATTGCTGTAGTTTCATCACACATTCACCCCAATCGCAGCCCTTACATTCTACCACGCCCCTCTTCCGCAGGTTGTTCCCCTAGGCTTAGAAAAGGGGCACAGGTGGATGAGAGGTAAAACAGTCCACTCTCTCTGGAGCTGTGTGACTTGGGACTTCTGGTAATTCTGGCTGTTTCCTTTCATGGGCTGACAGTTTGTCCAGGAATAACCTTTATCGATCCTACTAATGAAGACAAAGCAATTAGATATATAAGGTATTTAGCAGCACTAATAGTTATGGTAGGTTACTTTAGCATAGACACATGTTTGGATATGAATCATACAATTTTCCCCCCCTGTTAAATATGACAGGGTCTTACTGTGGCTTATAACATCTCCTAACCTGTAGAGGATGTAAGCTTGTGGCATCAGCCATGGGTTATTTCTCCAAGGGGAGAGCCAATAGCCAATTAGATTTGGGATATACAGGCACATGGCTGCCTCTGCTGCACAGTATTTCCAGGCAGGTGAGGTGTAGCTGGTGCTGACAGTGGAGTCTTGCTTGACTCAGGGAGACCCATATTTGCTTTATTGGTTTAGTGGCCTTTGGTAACACTCTCTGGCATTCCAGAGGCCATCTGTATACTTGCATGTGTGGTCTCAATACATCCCTCCCATGTTAACATCAGGTCTTCGGAGGAAACCTTCACAGCAGATACATCTGACAAAGTATACAAGCTACTCAAAAAACCAGGAACATTTTCTATGATAGCTGTGTCATGTTCAATTCTTCTTAGGCTCCACTCTTTCAAAGGGTCAAAACAATCAATATAGGAAGAAAGTAGAAAGACTGGTAGAAATCCAGGATAGTTCAAGCAAAGTCTGGGGCATATAAAAATGATGTTTGCAATTGATATTTACTGTAATTGCATTCAAATAAAAATCATTTTATTTGTCATTTCAGCACTAATAAGTGGTCTGATGAATCTATGCTGAAAGTCATAGTAATATAGACATAATCTTGAAAATTTTGTATATTCTTCTCATTGTCTGAGGTCCTTAATAGATGTGATATAAAGGATATACAAGATGGGGGACCAGCAGCTTGTTACTAGCATGTTAGATCGTAATGCATCCCTTACTTCCTGTTGTTATTCAGTGAACACTTGTTGATATAGTCAACTTTCTTTTTATATTTTATGTACCATTTTTATTTTATGTGTATGAGTGTGTTTCCTGAATGTATATAAGTGAACCAGTGTCTCACAATGACTATGGAGGGCAGAAGTGGGCATCAGATCTCCTGGAACTGGAGTTAGAATGGTGTTTAGTTGCCCTGTGGGTGCCAGGATTTGAACCCAGTTCCTCTGCAAGAACAGCCAGTGCTCTTAACTAGTGAGCCATCTCTCTAGCCCCCTCAATTTTAAATCTTAAATTTTAAAAACTGTGAAATTTTTATTTCTTTAGAATTTATAACAGCACTCAGTGATTTTCAAACAAATCCTGTATTTCATATAACTTCATATAGAGGGGATATTTTTGGAATATATCAAGTAAACACTAAATATCTATAATAATGATGTTGTTTTGGAATGCGTAAGTTTTTTTGTTCTGAAAAGCCTATGTGCTTATTTTATTTAAAATTTATTTTATATTTAAGTAAATTTTTATTAAATATTTGAGAATTTCATACAATGTATTTAAGTCATCTTTGCTTACTTCCTGCAACTCCTTCCAAATCCACCCCTTTTTACTCAGCGGCCACCCACCCAACTGTCTAAGCTCTCTTTTATTTTTTAAGTTCATCTAATCTAATTTGGGTTTATCAAATACTCTTGGGCATGGGTCCATCCCCTGAAGTATTGTTGACCTACTAGGTTCATACCCTTAAAGAATATTGACTTTCCATAGTCCAGCAGCTATCAGGAGCCAACAGTTCCTCGGCCAGGGGTGGTGTTTAGTGATCATCTTCTCCCTGTGTTCTGGGATTTTATGTGGCTTGAGCTTTTGCAAGTCTTGTGCATGCTGTCACAACACCTGTTGTGTACCTTCCTTGTTGTGTTTAGAAAACACTATTTTGATGGTAATTATGTTGATGCACATTTGTATACATGTGTATGTGAATGGAGGTGCTCACAGATGCCAAAAGAAGGGGTTGGATTTTCTGGAGCTGGAGTTATAAGAGATTGTGAGCTGCCCAAGAGATGGTTGCTCTGAATCAAACTTGCAAGAGCAATAAATTCTCTTAGTCACTGAGTCACCTCTCCAGCCGCTATGTAATTGTTTATAACTGAGCTGACAAGTTTAATAAAAATGCTTGCATATGACTAGTAAAATATTTCCCAATAAATACAGAGATGCTGTAATAGATATAAAAGATTGGCAGCAATTGCATAGTTGTTAATTTGCATATCTAAAAACCACAGTCGCTACAAAAGTACATTCAGTCTGAAAATATACTTAACTACTAAAGAGTAAGATCAACCATGATTTGGCCTTACAGTATTATAAGCATTATATATATATATATATATATATATATATATATATATGCTACCTTTATATAAATGTAGAAACTCACTCTGGACTTTGAAACTATTAACCATATAATTAATTAAATCTTTCATCAGCAATCTAAAAAAGTATCAGTATTTGTATATATATTATATATAATATATATCATATATAGTATATTGAGCCTATTGTCCCCAATATTCCCCTACTTTAATTTTCTTACCCTTCTTGCCTTCTTCATCCTGTTAGTCCTCTTTGTTCCCCTAGACAGTTTGATTTATATATTCATATCATATCTACCTCTGTCTACCTATGTCTATATCTATAATATGTGCATGATTTTAATATATCTATATCAAACCTTAGAACCACCATTGAGAGAAAACATATGATAGTTGTTTTTCTGAGACTGGCTTCATTTGCTTAAAATAATTATCTCTATTTGCATCCATTTTCCTGAAAATGATACAACTTTATTGTTTGTTTGGGCTGAAAAAATTGTCTGAACACATCATATTTTCTTTATCCATTCTTTTGTCCTTAGAGACCTAGGTTAGTTTCAGACCTTAGCTATTGTGTTGAGTGCTGCCATAAACATCATTTTGCAGATATCTCTGTAATATGTTGGCTTGAATTCCCTTTCAGTGGGAAATTTTAATATATAAACTACTTTAAGATTTCTGATATTACCAAACTAGCCATTCATGAGCTTAGTCATTAAACTCTTGTATTTCTTTCTTTCAGCTGCTGTACTACAAATTTAGAAGCTGTTGCAGAATGTTTTTCTACAGACATAATGTGCTCCTCACCCTCTTAACCTGTCATCAGCTTTGATTACACACCAGAGATCTGCACAACACTGGACCCAGTAATTTTCCATCATGGAGGCAGGACCTGACTCATAAGGCCAAGCCTTCCCAAAATATTGATAAACAATTAAAGATTGCTAAGAGAAAGGCTCTGCCTCTCCCCAAGGATTTATGGGCAGTTAATGTTTTCTGAGGATGGGGATATTTCTCTTCAGTGGCATAGCCACCCTAAGCTGCCCACACTCTGGGCTTACCTCTCACCCACAATCCTGTCAGTAAGCAGAGGAAAAACATCTTTTTACTAAGCTGTCCTTGGGGGAAGCGATGTCTTTGCTTCTGTTACTTGTGGTGTATCTAGAGTGAGTAGACAGTTGTTCAAATCTCATTAGAAAAATAAAAAGTTGACAAAATAAGCTTATATACAGATTTGCTATCTTGCAGATCTGGAGAGTAGACTTCAAAATTGCTTCTTTCTTTCCTTTTTTTTTTTTTTTTGGTCTTTTTGAGACAGGGTCTCCCTGTATCTCCAGATGTCCTGGAACTCACTCTGTAGACCAGGCTGGCCTTGAACTCACAAAGATCCGCCTGCCTCTGCCTCCAGAGTGCTAGGATTAAAGGTGTGTGCCACCACACCCAGCTCAAAATTGCTTCTTATGGGATGAAATTAAGGCATCAGCTGAGCCTTTATATTAGACTATTATTCCTGGGTTTCTCCAGCTGTTAGAGACTATGGACATCCCTCCTTGCATGCCTCCTCTGTTTACAAACACATCCTTGTGAGATTTGGTATTCTCAATGCTCTCTCTCTCTCTCTCTCTCTCTCTCTCTCTCTCTCTCTATTTCTAGGCTTCTTGCTTTAATATTACATACTGATTACTGTATGCTAGACTATATACTAACTTCTGAGAATATAATGTTGATAAGGAAGAATTAGTTCATGCCAGTGGAGTTTAATTTTGGTTGGAGATCCAGAGCAATATTGTGGGGTAAACACATTTATTCAGTGCACTTAGATGCTATTTTCTATGACTCATCCAAACTTTATGAATCAATTTCCTGAGTTATAATGAAAATAATTTGAAATGCCAAATTTATCTCTACAAATTTATTTTAAAAGTTTCTTTTGGGTGACTCATCCTATTTTCTGTAAATAAATGTTTTGCTAATTTCATCCCTTCCATTTCTTCCTCAGAAGGTGAATAGGGCATAGAACAGGAGTCTATTGCTTCCCAGAAGTAGAGAAGGAGTTTTGGAGTCCAACTGATATCCACTGTCTACTCACTAATTCCTGCTGAGCCCTCCTGGCCAAGCTTCTAGATTCATTGAATTGATTTCTGTGAGGCTGCTGGATGTATCTTTGATTTACTGGACAAATTTTGAAATCTCAATGGCTTCAACCAAACAATCAATTTAGTTTTACATATTGAATTGGTACTTTAGATATACTGTCTCTGCATACCAGTCTGTCCATTCACTTTGCAGCTACTTATAGTGGGATTCAACTTTTCTGTCTACAATGGCTTTAAAAAGTATATGACATTCTTCTTTATTTCTGGAACAGCAAGTATGAGTTTCTTAAAGGTATATCTGAAAGTCAACATAGAGCTTCTCACACTCTTCTAATTTTTCCTTTTCCTCTCTCTAATCAGGTCACCAAAGCATCACTCATTGTTTGAGGTTAACATAGGACCATCTACTCCATTCTGCAAATGTCCATAGAGAAACTGAGAAAGACTTAGTTTCTTTTCTCCCAGACTGACATCCTTTGGAGAAGGAAAACCCTCATTCACTTCCTTGCCTTGAACCTTCCTCTTCTCCACTGGAAAAGATGGGTTCTTTTAGGTTATTAGGGGAAAAAAAAGAAAAGATAGTGCTGGATGGATGGTTCAGTGGTTAAGAGCACCAGATCCTCTTGCAGTGGACCTGGGTTCAGTTAATTCCCAGCTCCTACATGTTAGATAACAACTGTCCTTAGCTCCAGTTCCAGGGGATCTAACCACCCTTTTCTAACTTCTGTGGACATTTCATGAGATGGGTGCACTCATGCACATGCAGGCAATGCACTCATAAATATAAAATAAAAAGAATATAAAGTATTTTTAAAATAAGAAAAGAAGAAAAGAAAAATGAATACATCTGTGATACCTGACCCTTGAGATGTTGACAGAGAAGGAGAATTTTGAGATATTTCTTTCGATTAATTTCATACCTGCTTTTCATTATGAATTAACAACTCAATCCTTGAGACTTAAAGTTGAAACATTAGGACTATTTTGTCAGTTGCATCAGTCTAGCCTACAATTCCTATTAATTGATTTGATGAGTAGGAAGTCACAGGCAAAATGGCCAAAGGGAAAAATTATAGTCAACTAAACCCAGATTATAGCATTTAGGAGGTAAAAATAAAAATATAAAGTATTACATATACTGAGAAGTAGAATAATTATATCTATTTTTCAACTATAATCACCAAAACAGAAATACTGATTCTGTAATGTTTAAGAGCCAGGTTGACTAGGACAATGAGTAAAATATCCAGATAGCAAATTATTATTTATGAACGTCTCTCTGAGGGTGTTTCTAGAAGAGATTAGCACTTGAATTGGCAGGCTGAGTAAAGAGGGTGATTTGAGCAGACATTCAAAAACCGATGGCCAGAACAGAGCAAAACAGTTGGCAGAACTGAGGGACTTACTCTCTGCTTCAGCTTAGACATCCATCATTTCCTGCCCTCGGGATTTAGTGCTCCTAGTACTATGGCTTCAAAATCACCCTTGACTTCCCTGGTTCACAGTCCTTGAATTTCAGATGTGTACAATACAATAGCCTTTGCTGACAGAGACTTGGAGTTTATGGAACATCTCAGTATTCACCCACATAAGCTAGTTTCTTGTAATAGATTTCACTATCTCTGTCTGTAAGCTTCTTTAGTTATGCTTTTTTTGGAGGACACTAATAAACCATTTATTCATTAATTTTTATTATATGTGTATGAGTGTTTTGCCTGCCTGAATATAAGTGTGCCTGTGTCATGCAATTCCCCAGAAGGGAGTATCAGATCCCTTGGAACTGGAGTTATGGGTGTTTGTTAGCCACCACATGGGTGCTTCATATTGTACCCTGGTCCCTTTGCAAAAGCAGTAAGTGCTCTTGACCACTGAACTGTCTCTTCTGCCCCTATAATCAATCTTTTTAAATTAATAGAAGCATATACGTAAAATAAAATCTATACGGTCCAAATATTTGTCTATAAAATAAAATGAAAATCCTTTGAAGGCAAAGGGAAAACAACATAACATATGTCAAAAACTGAATATATTTATCAGACCTTGTAAAGATAAACGTGGTACCTACCCTGTTTAAAGGCTTTCAGGTTGGTAATACTTACCAAAAAAGAGCACACAGAAAGCATTATCTAGAACATAGAAAAGGACATAGAAAAGATGAAACTGAAATGTCAATAACCAGAGAAATCAGAGTTCTTATTTGTGTGCCATGTTGTTGGGGTTTCAGGCCAAAGACATTAAAATGGAAGGACTTCTGGAATAAAAAATGAAAAGATACTAGCACTTGGGAGGCAGAGGCAGGCTGATCTTTGTGAGTTCAAGGCCAGCCAGGTCTACAGAGTGAGTTCCAGGACAGCTGGGGCTACAGGGAGACCCTGTCTTGAAAAGACCAAAACAAAACAAAACAAAAATGAAAAGATAGCTGTAAAACATGAAGATCTAATCCATATTAATGTTACAAGTATCAGAATTCACAAAACAGAAACTGCACGAGGAAGGTGAGGTGAAAGATCATACTATATAAAGGATAGTAGACTTAAATAAGTTCCTTTAATTTTATAACTAGTGAACTCTGAGCCTTCATGAAGTAAAAGAAAATAAAAAGCATTTCAAAATGTCCCTGAATTGTCTATAAAATAACTATGTTAGGACATATATCAAGTAACTACCTAATACTGTTGTTCATGTGCCAAATCTGGTTGGATATGTGATAGGGTCTATGACTGCTTTTGCTCTCTCTGTAAATGCATCCATGCCATGCAATGCCCAAGAGGCCAGAAAATGGCAGGAGGTTGTTAGTCACCATGTGGGTCCTGGGCATCAAACCCTGGCCCTCTGCAAGAGCAGCCAGTGTTGTTAACTGCTGAGCCATTTCCCACACCTTATATGATTATAATTATAGGTAAAGAGGTTAATGAGAGGCACAATGTTATGTTATCAAATGAATTTGAAATCACAAATCTTTTATAAAATATATCCTGGTTATTTGTGTAGCCATATAAAATTTGAGATTATTTTTTTAAATTTATGTGGATAATTATATTGGAATGGTAATGGGTATTGCAATGAATTTGTAGATTGCTTTTGGTAGGATAGCCATTTTCACAATATTAATCCTATTGATCCAGAACATGGGAGTCTTTCCATGTTTTTCTATTTTCTTCAATTTCTTTCCTCAGTGGCTTAAAATCTTATCATGAAAGATCTTCACTTCCTTGGTTTGGTTTATTCCAAGATATTTTACGGTTTTTGAGACTATCATGAATGAAGTAATTTTCTTGATTTTTTTCTTGGTATGTTTGTTTTTGGTACTGATGTGAGAGTGTTAATTTTACATCCTGCTACTTTACTGAATATTGATCAGCTCAGGTAGTTTTCTAGTAGAGTTTTTATGCTTTTTTGTGTACACAATGGTATCATCTACAAATAAGGATACTTTGAATACTTTCCAGTTTGTACCCTCTTTATTTCCTTCACTTTCCTGTTGGTAACACTTCAAGAACCCTGTTTTGTGCTGCACTCATCAGGTCCTGGGCTCTTTTTAGCTGGGAGAATTTTTAATACTATATCTACTTTGTTCATTGTTATGGCATATTGATTTTACTTTGATAGAGTATGCATATCTAGAAATTTAGCTATTTCTATTTTCCAGTTTAGTGGAATATAATTTTAATAGTTTTTCTGTGAATTTCCTGAGTGTGTTGTAATGTCTCTCTTCACTTCTAAGTTTGTTGATTTGGGTCTTCTCACTCTATTTTTAAAGCTTTGTCCATCTTTCATATCTTTCCAAAGAACCAAATGTTTGTTTCATTAGTACATTGTATTGTTTCTTCATTTCTATTAATTTTGCACTTGATTTTATTTATCTCTTCTTATCTACTTCACTTTCTTCCATTTTTATTGTTGTTGATGTCTAGCTTTATTCCCTTATAGTCTGGTAAAATATAGGATGATATTTCAATTTTCATAAATATGTCAAGCCCTAATTTTTTTCTAATGTGTGATCAACTTTGGAGAAAGTTCCACTGGCTGTTAAGAATAAAGTGTACTTTTTGTAATTTGGGTAGAATATTCTGTAGATGTCCATTAAGTATATTTTATTTATGTTATCATTTAAATCCATGGTTTCTATATTTTGTGTTTGTTGGTTGATCTGTCTAATGGTGACAGTGGAGTAATGAAGTCACCTACTATCACTGTGGATTTCTCATGCACCCCCCATTCTTCCCAGAAGCCTGCAAAATGCCAGTATATAAGACCCCAAACTCCTGCCAATAAACAAGTTTCGTCTCTTGTGGCCAGCTCCCAGGTCTTTTGAACTGCCGGGTTGAGTCCTTTCTCTCCTCCCTCTGCCTGCAGCTTGGAGATTGAGCGAAATGGTTCTTTATTTCCTCTTTTATTTATTTTTTAATGGATTCTACAATATAATAGCACAGTTGTCTTTAGATAACATTGACATTACTCAGTTTGCTGTACAATTAGGTAATTGGTGCATTTTTTTTGAGTGAGTCAAATTAATAAGCATAAGCAATGAATGTAAGTAAGATTCATGTAAAACCAATTTGCAAGTGTCTATGTCCAAATTTTGAACAACCCAAGGTTCCCATAGTCCAGTTGGAGAAGCTTGTATGCACAAGCATGTTGATCAAATAGGAGTCCAGTCTATATTGCCGTAGTCTCAAGATTCACCCCAAACTCTCCGCAGCCCTTACATTCTACCATACCTCCTCTTCCACAAGTTGGTCCCTAGGCTTTGGGAAAGGGTTACAAGTGGGTGAGAAGTAAAACAGTCTATTTTCTCTGGAGATGTCATTTTGGACTCTAGTCTGTTCAGGTTGATCCCCTTCATGGGTTGACAGCTTATCCAGTTATACCTTTTTAATCCTACTAGCAAAGCACAAGCAATTGGATGTACAGGCATTTAAGAAGTACTAATTATTATGTTAAGCTAAGCTGTGAGCATAGACACAGATGCTTGGATGGTATGCTAATCCACAAACTGTGGTTTCTCTATAAAGGGTGACAAGTTCTTATTGTGGCTTATAACATCTCCTAACCACTAGAGGACATAAGCTTGTGGCATCCACTGTGAGTTATTCCTCCAAGGAGAGAGCTAATAGCCAAATAGATTTGGGATATATATAGACACTTGGCTGCCACTGTTGCACAGTATCTCCAGGCTGTTGAGGTGTAGCTGATATTGACGGAGGAGTCTTGCTTGTCTCAAGGAGACCAGTATTTTACTGTATTGCTTTAGTGGCCTTTGGTAACACTCTCTTGCATTTCAGAGGCAAGTTGTACATTAGCAAGTGACATCTCAAAATATTTTTTCATGCTCACACCAGGTCTTTGACAACAGGCACTTACTGCCTTTCTCTTTGCACATATCCCACTTACAGGCAAAAGGCCTTTATAATTTTGGGGGCTTGGATCCTCTAGCCAACATCTCCTAGGCAGAATAATTACTAATATATTTTGTACTAATATATTTTGCTTAATTACACAGCTTATAAAGACTTTACTATTGAATTTGGCTCTAAATAGAGAATTATCCTTTCACAGTTCCTATGCCCATCAGTCAATTAAAAAAGATAGTTATATCTGTTTTATAAGAAATTACCACTATAACAGTTGGCTCTAATTTACAGTTAGGGAATGACTTCAGTACCATCATGTTTTTCTTTTTCCTATAAAGGGGAGAGGTAGAAAGGTTTCTCAGCATCCAGAAAGTAAAATTCATTAGGGCCCATTATAAATAGTTAACCCAAATAGAATTCAGATAGATGCTCAGTGTCTGTGACACAGGCAGTCTGAGGTTCCTCTTTCTTTAATGTTCAGATGGGTCAGCCTCTCTGCTGGCATTTCCCAGTCCATCCTGCACAGCCAAAAGTTGTACGTTTTCAGGCATTTAGATTGGTGTTTTTACCTGTGGGAACATACAAATCTCCTCCCATTGTTAGTTTCAAGATCTCAAAATTGAAAATTTATCAATAGGTTTGGAACTCAGAGTTTTCCATTTGTATCCCAGAAGGGATACTACACCACCTCCCACCTCCTTCTTTTTGTTTTTTTAAATTTGTATGTTTTGACCTACAAATGCCTAAGTTGTATTACACATACCCATAAACAGGAGCCAAGTCATATGTTTTCATTAAATTTACCCAAACTGTTTATCATTGACCGTATGCTATTTATTTGGGAAGTAAACTTAAACTTAATTCCTTTAAATTGTCCTACAAGTAAAAGAAAGTGTTACAATATGATATTGTATAACTCAGAAAAAAATAGAGACCATTTGTGTACCTTAACCCCAAAGTTATTGTTGGAAGTTCAATACAAATTATAAATAAAACAATTAACATTTTATATTCCCAATTAGTTAAAATGTATTACCATTTTCACCAAAACCTACAACCAAATTTAACTAATATAAACGTTTCACTGAGCCTTAAAATATCCTATTATATGTGGACAAAACTTAGGCAGAGTTGAGTACCTGCCAAATAAATTTTACCCAATATACACTTTGCTCTATAAAGCTATATGACTAGACTATGACTTCAGAGAAATCAAATCCTTTAACTTCTATGGTTTATCTTGTATTTCTGTGTAAATTTCTACTGAAATATCTCTCTATATAAATATATGTTATTTTTAAGTATACCCTTTTAAAATGCAAATCTTACAGAGTGGATTTTAATGACTATCTTCCTCCAAGCTCTTGGCCTTCTTCAGGCCTGGCATGAAAACCTGCTTTAAAGAATTTTCAGTATCTAGCTCCATTTTTATATGAGTACAAGCATCCTTCCTGTAAAACCAATTTGCAAGCAGTTGTGTCCAGACCCACACTGCCCCTTGGTCCCACCATCCAGCAGGGGAGGCTTGTATGTTCAATCAAGTTGATCAAATGAGTGTCCAGGCTACATTGCTGTAGTTTCACCATTCACCCCAATCACAGCCCTTACATTCTACCACACCCCCTCTTCCACAGATTGTTCCCTAGGCTTAGAGAAGGGGCACAGGTGGACAAGAAGCAGAACAGTCTACTTTGTCTGGAGATGTCGTTTTGGACTCTGATCAGTTCTGGCTATTTCCTTTCATGGGCTGACAGTTTGTCCAGGAATAACCTTTCAATCCTGCTAAGGAAGCACAAGCGATTAGATATATAGGTATTTAAACAGTGCTAATTATTGTGGTAGGTTACTTTGGTATAGACACAGATGTTTGATGGTGTGCTAATCCATGAATTATGTTTTTTTTTTTTTCTGTAAAAGATGACAAGGTCTTACTGTGGCTTATGACATCTTCTAATCACTAGAGGATGTAAGCATGTGGCATCATCCATGAGTTATTCCTCCAAGGAGAGAGCTAATAGCCAAATAGATTTGGGATATATAGACATATGGCTACCACTGCTGCACAGTATTTCCAAGCAGGTGAGGTGTAGCTGATATTGATGGAGGAGTCTTGCTTGACTCAAGGAGACCAACATTTGCTTTGTTGGTTCAGTGGCCTTTGGTAACACTCTCTGGTATTCCAGAGACCAACTGTACACTTGCAAGTGTGGTCTCAATACAACCTTCCCATGCTTACTTACATCAGGTCTTTGACAGCAGGGCCTTATAGCCTCTCTTCTTGCAGGTATCCCAGTTTATAGGCAAGAAGCCTTTACATTTTTTTGGGGGGGGGGAGCTTGGATCCTCTGGCCAACATCTCCTTGGCAGAATAATCCATTCCTGATATCAGAGCTCTCCTCTATTAATATATTTTGCTTATATGTACAGCTTAAAGAGACTTTAGTATTATATTTTGTTCTGAATAGAGAATAATCCTTTTCACAGTTCCTATGTCTATTAATCAAATAAAGAAAGCAGTTTTACCAGTTTTATAAGAGATTACCTCTGTAAAATATCTGTTCTAATTTACAGTTAGAGAATGACTTCATTACCACCATGTTTTTCTTTGTTCTATGAAAAAGAGGTAAGGAAATCTCTCATATTAAAACTGTGTAGCACCTAGAAGGTAAGGTTCATTAGGACTCACTGTAAACAGTTGTTACACCTATGATCCTCAGAGATGTTTGATGCCTGTAGCAGTCTGAGGCTTTTCTTCCTTTTAGTGTTAAGATGGGCCAACTTCTCTGCTTGTATTTCTTGGTACAACCTACACAATGGAAGGCTGTATCTTTTCTTTCTCAGCCATTGAGTTGGTGACATTTTGACCTGTGGGAACATACAAATCTTTTCCCATAGTTAGTTTTAAGATTAAATTGAAAGTTTTTGACAAAAAGGTTTAATATGTAACTGTATCCCCCCTTTTTTATTTTAGGTTTTTTATTTTTGACCCATGAGTCTCAAAAAGGCAGTTGTAGTACACATACCTATAGGCAGGAATCAAGGTGTAAATTTCATTAAATTTATCCAAGCTGTTTTGGGTGACTGTATGTTGTTAATTTGGGAAGCAAACTTAATTCCTTAAGTTAAATTATCCTACAGGTAAAAGAGAATGTTACAAAATGATACTGTATAACATAAAATTTATAGAGAACATTTGTATATGTTAATCCCAAAGTTATTGTTATACAGATTTTAAGTAAAATACCATGTAATTTTAAATTAAATATACATTAATAGAATACAGACCCATGTCGCTCTCCCACCCCTCCCACCCCTCTCAGTTCACCATTTCCCGGCCCACTTAAAACCATATCTCTTTTGTGAATTCAGTCAGAATATTATCCCTATGTTCTTTTCGTTCTTTGATATGTTTGTGTGTCCTTTGAATTCTTTGATCATATGTTTACTCTTTTAAATTCTGTGTCTTGGGTTATCTCTATGAGGTTCTATTAGACTGGTAGTGTTTAGTGGGGAAATATTATTTGATGTTTTCATACTAATTTTCATTGTGATATTGGCATGTGGATTTCCTTTGTTGTTTGTGATTCTAGTATGAAACTCAAGTCTTCCTTTGTTGCATTGAAGACTGATTTCATATTCTTGATGTGCCTTGGTTGTTTACTTATTAGGTATGAAAAACTGGTTAGTCTAGGCTTCAAGTTCTCCCTTTTGATTTTATATTGGAGGGACCAGATGATTCTAATCCAGTTACTCAGGATTCCCACAAATTAGGTACCAATCAGATACTCTCAGGCTTCCTTCTAAAGTCTGACCCCCTACTAATCAGTATGCACAGCTCAATTTGGGAGGCTTTCTAGGCAGGGGGTGGATTCCGAAGCTCTCAGGCAGTCTTTGAATATCTAGACCCCTATTGAAGGCCACAGGGGTCTAGATCAGCAGCGGTGGGAGAGCCTTTAGATGGTCTTAAGGTAGGGGGATGGGCACTGGGCAATTTTGGAAGCTCACCACCACAGAGTCTAGGTTCAGGTCCTATCAGGCAGGCTGGAAATATCTGGACCCCTATATCACATAGAGGTAGCATTAAAGCACTCTTTGGCAGACTGGAAATGTCTAGACCTGTGCTAATGCAGGAGCTAGAGGGTCTTCAGATGTCCCTAATTTGGGGATGGGCAGTGTGCAATTTGGGAAGCTCACCACCATGCAAAGGCTGAATTCAGGCACTCTCAGGGAGGCTGGAAATTCCCTGACCCCTCAGGAAGAGATGTCCTAAGAGGAGATCCAGTATACCATGATTTGGGAGGGGAAATGGGCCCCTTTACCTTTGTGAGTATACAATGTACCTCATAAATATTCATTAAGTATTTCTTAAGAATCTGCAACACAGAACCAGCCGGCTGCTTTACATACTTTGTGCCAAGCTGTTCTTTCTCTCTCTGGATTGTACTGTGCTTTGCTAAATTCCTGTTTTAATTATCCTTGTCTTTCAGCTGAGTTTTCTCCTTTCAGAAGGTAAGAATTGATAATAAGTGGACCACAGTCAGCAGATCAGGGAAACAGTGTTCTGGGTCTGAGAGGTCAAAACTATTTTTATAACATTGTAAATATATCTTGGCCTTGTAGGTGGAAAAATGGGTGAAACTGATGGTGCCTTAGTGAAAATCAAGGCCCTGCCACAAAACTGTGGCTCCAAGTGTTGTATCTCTCTTGCTCTGCATATCCACTAAAGTTTTCAAAATGTCTATTTTAATTTTTATTGCAGTCCATTCCTTCTGCTGTCATGAAATATTGACAGTTGAGTAATTTATTTATGTATTTACTCATTTATTTATTTTTATTTATTTATTTGTTACTTGTAACAGAACTTGTCTATTCCATTTCTGGGGGCTGGCGAATTCAAGATTAGTGTACCAGCAGATTTAGTGTCTGGTGAGGGCTGCTTTTGGTTTCCAGGATCATGCCTTCTTGCCTTTTCCTTACCTGTTGGAAACGGAAAAAAAAAAAAGAGAGAGAAAACCTGAGATTTCACATAATGGAAGGGACACAGAAGGCTGAGGTACTTCCCTGAGCTAGTCTTTCTTAAAAAGCCTCATGCATTCACCTTGTTAAACAGTTATGTTTTGATATATTGTCATTATGGGGCACATTCAGATGAGTGTATTCCTTGATGAAGCAGTGAAAATTTGATTTTACTTAATTTCAACTATTACATATACATTTAAAAATATATCTGAGAGCTGATGATGGTAAATACTCATGAAACTATTACTTGTGCCTCTAACAAAATAAGGCATCTGTCTCAGGGAAGAAATTGAATGATTGGATTTGAACTGAAATTGTCACTTGAAAAAAAAGTAGAAGAGCAAGAATATCTAAACATGAGTATTTGTCAGACAGCTTCATAAAGTAATTTCCAGTAGAAAAATGCAGATTTTCATGTGAATATAAACAGTTGTGGTAACTTCTGTCTTCCATTGCGAGAGTAAGATCCTCAATATCATTTTCTGGATAAATTGATAAAGTAGGAATGAATAGTGTTCTTTTGAACATTTTATAATGAACCAGTATTTTAAAAAAATATTTATTAGTAATAGACACATAGTTAAAATAATACATTTAAAATACTCATAAATTGATGTGTTTAATACAAATGAGTAAGAAAAGTTCATTGACTTCCACACTGGAGTTGTATGGAGATCCAGTGCACTGAAGATTCAGAGTCATCTAATGGAAATAAGTTTTTCTCCTTTAATTATTTGAAATTTGAAATAAGAAGGCTGGGGACCCTAGAGCTCAGAGGAACTGAGGTCATGTCTGCCTCCAGCCTCGTGTTTTCATTAGCAAAGGTCAAATCAGGTATGCAGTAAACAAGTTATAGATCTCCGTAATTACAGAGAATAACAGGGAACTTATGGGTGCTGTTTCATTTTTCTTTCTAATATTTTTCTCTTTCTGGGTACATTTTATTAAGATATATTCACTTATCATCTACATATTTTTTTTTTCGTTTGAGAAAGGATCTTATTAACTGAGTATACAGACCTGCCTGGTTTGGCTGTATATTTCAGGCTGGTCTTGAATTCCCACTAATCCTTCTGTCTCATGCTTCAGAGCACAGAGGTAACAGGAATGTGCCACTACACTCAACTAACTGCTAGCTTTTATTAGTAGTTCATTAGTTAGTGAAACTGTTGTGTTGAAAGACTTGAAACTTTAATTTCTAAATATCTGGTTTGTTTATTTGCATATAAATATTAGAAATCCTTCAAAACCTAGACTTCTCCAAGCATATGTGACCCCCAGCCTCTCTATCTTCATATTAATGCCTTCTTTTCTAGTAGAAAAGCCATATAGATCAATTAAATAATACATCACACGAGCCTATCAGAACTGCATTTTTTCACATCAAAATTTAGGTATATGGGCTAGAGGGATGGCTCAGGGGGTAAAGTGCTGGCTGGACATGCATGATAAACTGACTTTGGCTTTCCAGCACCCATGTGTAAGGCGGGTGTGGTAGTGAGTATGAAGCCCTAGTGGAGGGAGTGTAGAGACAAGTCATCCAAATAGCTCCCTGAAAAGTCAGTCTAGCTGATCTAGCTCTAGGTTCAGTGAGAGACCTCATATCACAAAATAAGGTGGAGAACTATAGAGGAAACACCCAGCATTAACATCTGGCCTTCACATATATGCTTATGGGCAAGCACACATATACTCACCTATGCACTCCTATGCATACACCACACAGAGATGCTGTACACATCATACACATATACACACAGAGACACCAAAGCTTGATTAATGCAATCATATTTTCATATTTTTATTTATGATCATTTATTTAATTAGGTTTTTTTTCCTTTTCTTTTTTCTTTTTTCATTGAAACTGTCAGTATAATTTTTTTTAAAATTTTGAGCTAGGGTCTCCATGTAAATCCAGCTGGCCTGAAACTCAATATGGAGGACAGACTGGCCCCCTTCTCACAGAGATATGCCTGCCTCTGCCTTCCAGAGTGCTGGGACTAAAGGTGTATGATATCACACCTGGCTTATTTTATTAGTTTTTTTTTTCTGGCTATATATTTTATACTATTCTGGTTTTATCTCCTAGCATACATTCATTTTTAAAAAAAACTTTCAATGAGATGAAATTCACATAGCATAAAATTAATAATTTAAAATTAACAATACTTACCAGGCAGGGGAGATACCATGATCACGAAGGTGGTTTTCCCAGGGTGAGGCTCATCCATTGCACTCTGGATGTGCTGACCCCTGAGATTTCCCCAAATGTGGGAAACTTGACTGCATAATTTATAGTAGTGGGGGACTGCGTTCGTGCTCTCCCCTGATAATAAATTTTAAACCTCTGAAGAAGGAAATTGAAGAAGACATCAGGAGATGGACAAACCTCCCATGCTCATGGATTGGGAAAATAAACATAGTAAAAATGTCCATTCTACCTAAACTTGTATACAGATTTAATGCAATCCCAATCAAAATCCCCAAGAGCTTCTTCACATGTTTGGAAAAAAGAATCCTCAATTTCATTTGGAAAAACAAAAGACCCCGAATAGCCAAAGCAACTCTGGGCAAAAAGAGCAATACAGGGGGGATCGCTATACCAGACATCAAACTATACTACAGGGATATAGTCATAAAAACAGCTTGGTACTGGCACAAAAACAGACCAGTTGACCAATGGAACAAAATTGAAGATCCAAACCTGAGCACATACAATTTCAGCCATCTCATATTTGATAAGGAGGCCAAGAAGACACATTGGAGGAAAGACAGCATCTTCAACAAGTGGTGTTGGCAAAACTGGATCACCACCTGTAGAAGAACGAAATTAAACCCCTACCTCTCACCCTGTACAAAAGTCAATTCCAAATGGATCAAAGACCTCAACGTGAAATCCAAAACTCTGGAGGTGATAGAAGAGAAATTTGGCAGCAGACTACAAGACATAGGTGTAGGAAAAGACTTCTTAAATCAGACAGCAGTTGCACAAGAAATAAGGTAGTCAATTGACAAATGGGACCTCATTAAACTCAAAAGCTTCTGTACATCAAAGGAAACAATAAAGGAAGTGAAGAGAAAACCCACAGAATGGGAGGAAACCTTCACAGCAGATACATCCAACAAAGCATTAATCTCCAGAGTATACAAGCTACTCAAAAAACAAAGAAGAAAGAAAACAAATGAATCACTCAGAAGATGGAGCAAAGATCTGAACAGAGACTTCACAGAGGAGGAATTAGAGATGGCTGTGGATCCTACTAGTAACAACTATTTTTAATGATTCCTAACAAAGCTTACCTTCTAGGTGCCGCAAAGGTTTTAATACAAGAGACTTTCTTAACTCCCCCCATAGAATAAGGAGAAATAAGATGACGATGAGGTCGTTCTCCAGCTGTAGATTGGAGCCAGCTGTTATAGAGGTATTCTCTTGTAAAATCAGTAAAACTGCCTTCTTTAATTGACGAATGGACATAGAAACTGTGAAAAGGATTATTCTCTATTCAGAACCAAATATAATGCTAAAGTCTCATTAAGCTATGCACTTAAATAAAATATATTACTACAGGAGCTCTGACATCAACAATGGATTATTCTACCAAGGAGATGTTGGCCAGGGGATCTAAGACCCCACAAATGGTAAAGGCTCCTTGCCTCCAAACTGGGATATCTGCAGGAAGAGAGGCGATAAGGCCCTGCTGTTGAAGACCTGTAATAAACATGGGAAAGATGTATGGAGACCACACTTGCAAGTATACAGATGGTCTCTGGGATGCCAGAGAGTGTTACCAAAGACCACTAAACCAATAAGTCTCCTTGAGTCACGCAAGACCTCCGTCAGCACCAGCTACACCTCATCTGCCTGGAAATACTGTGCAGCAGTGGCAGCCATACGTCTGTATATCCCAAATCTAATTGGCTATTAGCTCTCTCCTTGGAGGAATAACCCACGGCTGATGCCACAAGCTTACATCCTCTAATGGTTAGGAGATGTTATAAACCATACGAAGACCCTGCCATACTTAACAGAAGAAAATGTAAATCATGAATTAACATACCATCCAAACATCTGTGTCTATACCAAAGAAACCTACCATAACAATTAGTACTGCTTAAATACCTATATATCTAATTGTGTGTTTCATTAGTAGGATCGAAAGGCTATATATTATACTGTTTAATACCTAAATATCTAATTGCATGTGCTTCATCAGTAGGATCGAAAGGTTATGCCTGGACAAGCTGGCAGCCCATGAAAGAAAACAGCCAGAACTGACTAGAGACCAAGACATCAGCTCCAGAGAAAGTAGAGTGTTTTGCTTCTCATCCACCTGTGCCCCTTTTCTAAGCCTAGGGAACAATCTGCGGAAGAGGGGGCGTGGTAGAATGTAAGGGCTTCGATTGGGGTTAATGGTGAAACTACAACAATATAGACTGGACACTCATTTGATCAACTTGATTGAACATACAAGGACCCCCTGGTGGATGGTGGGACCCATGAGCTGTGTGGGTTTGGGCACAAATGCTTGCAAATTGGTTTTACATGAAGGATGCTTGTACTCACAAATTATCACTTATTGTTAAAAAAAATGAAAAAACAAAACAAAAAAGCAGAGAAAGATGCAGAAAAGTTATGGCAGAATGCATGATCTGGGATGGGTAGGGGTGGGGTGGGGGGAAGGGAAGGGGATATATGCCTGAACTGAATTGGAAAATGTTGTATGAAATACACAAAGCATCAATAAAAAAAAGAATTAATTAAGCAAAGGATATGAAGTTAGTAGATGGGAATGTGTGGAGAGGTGGGGGTGGATATGTGAAGAGTTAGGGAGAGGGGTAGAAGTTAATACAATCAAAATACATTGTATGAAATTCTCAAAGAATTAATTAATTTCTATTTTAAAAGACTTGCATATTTTATATGTAATCTATGTAGTTCATTAATTTATATTCTTTGGATTATAAGGATTTTGTTTTGCTTTATTTATCAAACATTCCTTACTATATTGTTAGTAGTTTAAATGTTTTGAGCATAGTAAATATACATATTTCATCTTCATTTATTTCAAGGTTTTATAAATCATTTTGATTTTATTCTGAATTATCGTGAGTTAATACTGTCATACTATGTATTAATTCTGGACTCGACTGTGTACATTATAAAGTTTATTTCTCACATTACAATTTTACTACAATGATATTTTTGTTATCTTAGTGTTACAATTTACCCCTATGTGTTTCTCTTTACCACTCTTTGTTCTTTTATTTTTAAATATAACTGATATTTCATAAAAAAAAATAAATAAATAAAACTAACAATACAATGACATTCATTACCTAATATTATACTGCCTCTGTAATCAAAATAGCTTATTAACCCCCAAGGAATCTCATGTCCACTAAGCATTCTCTAGTTCATTCTTCTCATCAGCTTGAAACAATCTGTTTTCTATATTTATAGATTTCCTTATTCTATCCATTTCATTAAATATCAGATGAGATCAGGCACGTTCAGGGTGGTATGGTCATAGACATATTTCATTAAATATATAATATATTCTTAAGCCTATACAACATTTTGTGGTTTTTCTATGTATTAGTTCCTATTCTGTTGCTGTGAACAAATAACATAGCCAAAAGCAACTTAAGGAGCAGAGACTTTATTTTTGCTTACAGTTCCAAAGTGACAGAACCCATCATGGCAGGAAAGGCTTCACATAGTAGCAGGGGCAGGAAGCTGGCTGATTAATTTTTTATATATAAACAGGAAGGGGAGAGAGAGAGAGAGAGAGAGAGAGAGAGAGAGAGAGAGAGAGAGAAAGAGAGAGAGAGAAGAGAGAAAGAGGAGAGAGGGGAGAGAGAGAGAATGAGAATGATCATGAGTGAGCAGGAAGTGGAGAGAGGCTGTAAACCCTCAAACCCTGCCCCTAGTAATGTACTTCCTCCTGGAAAGCTTCACTTCCTAAAGTTTCCATAATCTTGCCAAACAACACCATATACTGGGGAGCAAGTGTTCAAACACATGAGCTTATGTGGGCTATTTCTCATTCTCACCACATTTAGCCCCTGGCCCCCATATGCTCATGGCCATATCATTATACAAAATATATTTAGTCCATCTTCAAAACTCCCCATATTCAATACTGTTTAAAAGTCCAAAAAATCTCCTCTGAGACTCGGTAATCCCCTGTAAAATCAAAAGCAAATTACATAAAATATACAATGGTACAGAACAGATACCCCCATTCGAAAAGGGAGGAATGGGGGCATCCTTGGGAAATATTGTACTAAACAAGAACTAAACTAAACTAAAACAAGACTCAAATCCTTTAGTTCTATGTCCAATAGCTGGGAATTCAGTTTCAAAGGACTTAGGTGGCCCCAGCCCTCCAGTTTTGCTGTCTACAATACACATTTTTCTCTTGGGTTGGTTCTATTCTCTGTATGCAGTTTTCCCTATGTATGTCTCATAGTCCTCGTATTTTCAACATCTTGTGTCTACTTTAATCCAGTCTTCACCTTCACAGCTCTGTGGCTCAGCCTCCCAGAGTCTCCTTGCAGGGACTCCAACCCTGCTACACATTGACTAGCTTCAGCAGCTTTCTAAAACTCAGAAGGAGAATCAATGACCGCCTCAATTTTGCATCTAAAACTAGTACTGCTTAGATGATACTAGGAAGTTCAGCTGAGAGTTTGGGTGGGACTGTTGCCCTGTTAGACTATATTTGCATAAGCTTTTATATGCACTTATTTTTGAGGAAAGGTCAATCTCTTAAACTCTTTTCTTTCTCAAATTGGAGTTTTAGTTGCATGGGGTCTTGGCCTGAGGGCACTCTCCTATCTTTACAAGTAGAGTAGGAGGTCTCCATGATTTCTGCCTCAGCTTGGAAGTGCTGGGATTACAAGCATGTACAATTAATTAATTAATTGATTGATTCATTAATTATTCATTCATTTATGTATTAATTTACTCTTGTGATTGTACTGATTGTACAAATCCTACACAAAATCCCTACCATTGAGCTACTTCCCCAGACCTTGAGTTACTTCATCTGCCCCATCTTGGAAATGAATTTTCTGATAAAAATCAGATGCAGGATGGAACTTCAGAAACCTTAGTAGTAATCATCAAGGTAGCCTCAGGATTTGAAGATAAGGCTCTATTGTTAGACTAAAAGTCTATGAAAAGCAAACAGGAGCCCACCTAAAATAGATGTTAGTTCCCTTTATAAATACTTTAAGAGGAGATGTCTTTGGTAGTGGTATCAGTGGAGTCTTGGAAGATTCTGCATCCAACGGAAAGGACTGGAATGTATCCTTAGACTAAGAAAGATGAAACTCTTTCATTTGTGTTGTAATTTGGCTTCTAGAGAAATGATATGGTAAGCTGTTAACAGATTATAGAAGGGGAGAGAGAAAGCTTTTGTAAGCATTTAGTGAACATAATTCAAAGGAAAGAGGAAAACTCTCTGGAAGACACAGATATTTAAACCACAAGGGAAATATATTTTCTTGTGGAGAAGAGAGAGTTTATCAAGCTTCTGTGTAGACAGGATGATATATCACTCAAGACAATCTAATTCTCTTCGTTCTGATTCTATGCCCATCAATAGAGCTTGAAGTGATTTGTATAGAAGTTTGATGTTGGTAGAAGTAGTGTAGATAATAGACATGTGTATTTCCATTTGGAAAGAAACGCACTAGATTTTGGCATAAAAGGAATCTGCTGCACATTTATTAGTCTATGATACCCAGATAGTGCCCATCATTAATCAACCTCATTAAATGTTTAAGTGGGGTGGGAAAATCATTTGTGGTCCCATATGAGGCTTAAACTTGATGTGGTTGAAATTAGCTGAAAAATATTATTTGTCATTTTGGCATCTTTTTCCAGTATAAATTATTAGAAATTTTGATTATTGGAATGTTCAATCATGTATGATATTGAGTAGAAAAAAACAAATTTAAAAGCCATGTAATGAAAATAAAGGTATTTTTGATTTCAGAAAATTAAAATTAAGAATACAGTTTTATATGATAAATATTCAGAAGAAATGAAAGTTATTTTGCCAACTATTACCAGTCAGAGAGAGAGAATGCTGCCTTCCTGAAATGACTCAGACACTCAATGCATACAAGAACTCTTAAGATTCCACTTTGGAAAGTACTTTACACTTGGAAAAATTGCTGATATAATTAACTCTGGAAAGCATGAGATCCTGTGGGCTTCTTTTTTGGTAAGAAATCTCAGGGATAATTGCAAGAGCCATTTTTAATAAGACAGAGTTATATTGCTGATTAATTTTTTTTTCAAGGTTATAGTTTTATAAATTTTAATTTGAAGATATTTCTGCTGTATTATGCCAATATTGCAACTTGCTCAAAATTCAGCAGGTTATGCTCTCCAAGGACCATAGCTATCTTCCTTAGAGTATTATTCTGATTATTAAGCTTTAGTACTGTGGTGAATTTACCCCACAAGAATTTGTATTTATTGAAAGTTTTCCCTTTCTCTCACCTGTGTCATGATTTCAGTAAAAAGACCACAATCATGTCAAGAGATGATAAAAAATATTATTCCAATCATGTTGCCTGTTGTGGGTTATGACAGATTTTCAAATTATTTCATCGGAGTGTGATAGCCAGTTACACTGAACACCACTTTCAATCAATCCAAGGTGACAAATGAAAAAGAAAGGGGGGTAGGCATTGAATGTTCAGAAGAGTTCTTGATTACCTCCTCCCAAGTCTACCTAGTACCTCACAGTGAAATGCCACAAAGTGTCTACCACCATGTCTTAATTCAGCATTCTGTTTCATTCTCTAAGAGAATGGTATAGTGTTTATGAAGATATAAAGCATCAGATATTGTGTTCCTTAGTGTAAAAAAAAAAATAGAAACTGTGGCTAGAGAGAAGCTCTCAGTAGTTAAGAGTACTGGCTTCTCTTGTAGACAATGTTGGCTTGGTTCCCACAGCCCATGGCAGCTAACAATCACCTGTAACTCCACTTCCAGGGGTCCAATGCCCTCCACTGACCTCTGCAAATATTGAATGATATGGGTACACTTAAATACATGCAGGAAGAAAGGTCATGCACATAAACATTAAAAAAAATAAATCTGGCAAGGCATGGTAGCACATGCCTTTAATCCTAGTGTTTGGGAGGCAGAGGCAGGTGGATTTCTGAGTTCAAGGCCATCCTGGTCTACAAAGTGAGTTCCAGGCCAGCTGGGACTTCAGGGAGAACCTGTCTCAAAAAGATAAAAAAAAAAAAAACCTAAAAATTTTTTCACCATTAGCTCCAAAAGGATTGAGTTAGAATTGACCAAAGCCAATAACAGTTTTTATTATATATTTTAGGGTAAAAAGAATTTTAATCAATCAATTAATTAATTAATATGTGTATGAATGTACTGTCTGCATGTAGGTCTGTGCACCTGTGTCGTGCAATGCCACGGAGGTTAGAGGAGGGTGTTGGATTCCCCTGGAACTGGAGTTGAAGATGGTTCTCAGCCACCATGTGGGTGCTGGGGATCGAACCTGGTCCTCTGCAAGAGCAGTCGGCACTCTTAACTGCTAGGCCATCTCTTCAGCCCTGCAAACAAGAATTTTTTAATTAAAGTTGGAAAGTTTAGGTTAACATGTAATTTTTCAGAAGAAAACAGCAATTATTTTCCACTAAATTAAGGATGTAATCCACTATTTTTGGTTATTCCCTACTTCTGAATATGGTTGGATGTCTGTATTACACAATGGAATTGAGTATGAAGATCTTTTCTCCTTTGCTCTTATTGAAGATCAAACACAAACATGCTGGTGTATTCCAGAGGGCTGGTTCAGTTTCTCAAATGAACAAAAGTATATTTATAATGCAGCTTTTAAGAATTCTCCACACTGCTTTCCATAGGGGTTGCATGAGTTTGCAATTTCACCACCAGTGAATGAGTGTTCTCGGTTCCCCACAACCTCTCCAGCCTTTGGTATCATTTGTTTTCTTTTTTATAGTTAATTTTTATTCAGTGCATTTCATGCATTTCTTAATCAAATTGTAGACTCATTCCATCATCCATGCCCACCTGTTCCCCCCCCCCATGCCAGAGCTCATGGATCCTACCATACATGTTAAGTCCTGTCTTGCAGGTTTTTCTGAGTCTTTTTTTAACCTTTTCAATGAAGAAATTTACTGTTTTGGTCAGTTCTTTGACCAGGTTTTTCTCTCTCTTTTTTGTTCCCTTTAATTTTATATTACTCCAAAATATGCATATATACACTCCACACATAAGTCAAAATTACAAAGTGTATACCAGGGTAGGATGAAATCTTAAAGTGGTTTTAATTTTCATTTACTTAATTACTAATGAAGTTGAACACTTTTTAAGATTTTTTTTTATCCATATTTACTTCTTCACTTGTGAAGTCTCTGTTCAGCTCTATTGATTGGATCATTTGTTTTCTTGCTTCTTTGTTTTTTGAGTAATTTATATATTCTGGATGTTAGTCCTCTCTCAGATATATCACTGGTGAAGGTTTCTTCCCACTCTGTGGGTTTCTCTTCACTTCTTTGGTTATTTCTTTTGGTGTACAGAAGCTTTTTAGTTTACTGAGGTCCCACTTGTTGATTGTTGACCTTATTTCCTGTGTAACTGCTGTCTGATTTAGAAAGTCTTTTCCTACACCTATATCTTGTAGGTTACTGCTGATGTTTTCTTCTAACATTTTCAGAGTTTCAGGTTTCACATTGAAGTGTTTGATTCATTTAGAGTTGGCTTTTGTACAAGGTGAAAAGTATGGATTTATTTTCATTTTTCTGTAAGTGGCGATCTAGTTTTGCCAGCACCACTTACTGAAGATACTGCCTTTTCTCCATTGAGTGTTCTTGGCCCCTTTGTCAAATATCAGGTGGCTGAAATTGTATGAACTCAAGCTTGGATTTTAAATTTTGTTCCATTGATCTACTGGTCTGTTTTTCTGCCAGTACCATGCTGTTTTATGACTATAGTTCTGTAATGTAGTTTCAAATCTCGTATAGCAATCTCCACTGCATTAATCTTTTTGCTCAGAGTTGCTTTGGCTTTCTGGAATCTTTTGTTTTTCCATATGAATTTTAGAATATTTTTGGCTAATTCTGTGAAGAATTAGATTGAGATCACATTGATTCTATATATTTTTTCTAATTCTGTGAAGAATCAATTGGGATTACATTGAATATATATATTAATTTTGGTGGGATGGTCATTTTTACTATATTCATTCTTTCAATTCATGAGCACGGGAGGTCCTTTCATCTTCTGGTGTCTTCCTCAATCTCCTTTCTCAAAGATTTAAAATTTTAATTGTAGAGAGCTTTAATGTCTTTGGTTTGTTCCAAGTTATTTTATTTTTATTTTTTGAAGCTTTTGTGAATGGGAGGTTTTCCATGTACTCCTTCTCCAGTTGCCTGTTATTGGCATGTACAAAAGCTACTGATTTTTGTGGATAATTTGGTAACCTGCCACTTTTTTTGAAACCGTTAATCATTTCTAGGAGTTTTCTTGTGGAATTTTTTGGTATTCCTTAGGTATAATATCATGTCATCTGCAAAAAGGGATAGTTTGACCTTCTCTTTTCCAATTAGTACTCCTGTAATTTCCTTCTCTTGTCTTATTGCTCTAGCAAGAGTTTCCTACCATTTAACTCAGTCATACCACTCCTGGGTATATACCCTAAGGATTCATTCTATAGCAGAGATCTGTGCACAACCATGTTCATTGTTGCTCTTTTCACAATAGCAGAGAGCTGGAAGCAAGCCAAGTGTTCCTCAACTGATGAATGGATAATGAAAATGTGGTACATTTACACAATGGAATTCTATGCAGTAGTAAAGAAAGACAAGACAACATCATGAAATTTGCAGGTAAATGGATGGAACTAGAAGCTGTTAAGCAGAGTGAAGTAATACAGTCTCAGTAAAACAAATGACATATGATGTTCCTCATTTGTGGACCCTATCACCAAATCCTTATGTGGTGGGTAATGTGTTAATAAAAATAATACCATATTGACTCATATTACTGTAGATAAAGCTTGAAGTTTATTTCTATTTTCCTCAGTCCTAAGATTTATGAGAAAGAATAAAGCACTGTTTTGAAAGTACATTAAAAGATACATCAACTTGCTATGTAATTTAGGAATATAAAGTTATATTTATTTTTTATTGAGCTTTTATGCATTTTATAGAGGCTTTTCCAATCAAATTTAAACCAGTTTCCTGCCCCCCACCAAAGTATATGTATTCTGGCATACATGTCCATTCCTGTCTTGCATCTTTTTCTTAGACTTTTTAAATTTTTCAATGTAGAAGTTTACTGTTTTGGTCAGTTCTTTGAATAAGTCTTTTGTTGTTGTTCCCTTTAATTTTACACTACTTCAAAATAGGCATATAAACCCTCCACACTTATAGCAATATGACAATCTGAAAATAAACTATAGATTAATTCCAAGACACATTTGGGATTCACACTTTTTTAGATGTTTTTAAATTGACCAGTAAGTACACATATGCAATAAACACAAAGTGTCCATACAAACCCAGTTAGTTAACATCGGAGTCCAGTTTTTGTACAACCCAGGGTTCCCCAAGTCCAATTGAAAAGGTTTGCTTACACAAACATGTTGATCAAATAAAAAGGAAAAAAATCCAGTCCATTTTTGCTGTGATCTCACAATTCATCCCCCCTCCTTGGCCCTTAAAATCTGACATGCAAACCTCTTCCATGATTGTCCCTGGGCTTTGGAGGGGAGGCTTAGGCAGAGTGAGAGATAGAAGATACAGTTTTTTATTTTTCCCTCTAAGGTGACACACCAAACTCTTGTGACTCTCCATGTTCTGTTTACAATAGACTGGTGGGTCATCTAGCAGTCTCCTTTTAATTCCAGTAATAAAAGACAAATAGCAACAGATATTAAAAATATAGCAAGTCATTCTATGGGCACAGACTTATATGCTTGAAGATATCTTGGTTGGGGCATTATAACTCACTGACAAATGGTGGAGGCTAAAAGCTTTCTAATGTGGTTAATAGAGTATCTTGACATTAGGACCCAACAAGGCTATAGTGTCAGCCATGTCATATACCCTGCCAGGGAGCGGGCCATAGATAAAATTGGGATTTTTTTTTTTCTTTCCAGGTGTACATTTCTCAGGCTGTCACTATTGCACTGTATCTTTTATTGTACTGTTTGGCATGTAAAACAGTAGCATAAGAAGTTTGTGGTAAAGCTTTAGAGACCATTTCTTTCCAGAGGTTTGCATAATGCTTTCTAATATCTTGAAGGTCAGTTGTTGAATTGCAGTCCAGGATCTCAACATATTTTTTTTTTGCATGCTCATATCACATTGTATCTTCAGCAATAGGATATTACTGCCCATTACTTATATACACCTGAAATTATAGGCACATGGCTTTTGTTTTGGGGGCTTCTTAAAGCCTCTCTGGATAACAGATCCTGGTAGAGCAGCCGAAAGAGAGGTGGCACCAAAGCCTTTCTCTGCAAATGCTTTTTATTTAACTGTAGGGCAAAATTGCATCCTGGAGGGAGAAGGCATATTCCTTCCCCCTCTGGTTTTGTGATTGTAATAATCAGAGCAGCCTCTCTTGTTTCCCAGACCCCTAAATCCTGATTTATAGTTTTCCAGAAGGTGGAAGTTGTGTCACATACTTATGAACAGGAACCAAGTTGGAGAGGTTTACTACACCTCTTCAGACTGTCTCCCTCTGGATGGCATACCGCTAGTTCAAGGAGGTAGAACCCAGGTTTTCCTGAGCCAAATTTTCTTGATATATGGAAAAGAAATGTCAAGGATTCACATTTGAACAGTAATATTGCATACAGGCAAACAGAAATATAACCTTATTCCTAAGTTATATAGTATGTTGAAGTATTTCAATGAAGTTTAAAGAAGAGATTTGTTCTTTCTCATAAATCTTAGTTCTTAGGCTAATAAAGACATAAACATCAAGCTATATCCATAGTACCATCAGACGATGTGTTATTGTTTTTACTAAAAAATTACTGAGCTTGACTTACATATAAGGGTTTGGTCCTAGGATCCACAAACGAGGGACACCATACATCATTTGTTCTTTTGTGACTCTGTTCTTTTGTGACTCTGTCACTTACCATTGCAGTTTCAAGTTCCATGCATCTACACACAGGAGTTCTATGCAGAGATATAGATGACAGCATGAAATTTGCAAGTAAATGGATGGAACTAGAAGTGATATTTCTTTTAACCTGCATGCAAATTTACTCTTAAACTGTGAATCCTTAATTGTGTTTTGGAATTAAGCTACATTGCATTTCCTAACTTTGTAAATCTGGTATATGTGTGGACTGTATAAATATACATTATGGAGTAATATAAAATCAATAGGAACAAAAAGAAAAGAAAAGAAAAAAAAGACTTGTTCAAGGAACAGACCAAAACAGTAAAATCCTGCATCAAAAAGTTAAAAAAGAATGAGAAAAATATACAAAACAGGACTCAACATGTATGGCAGAATACAAATGTATGCATATCTTGAAATAATATGGATTGGAGGGAACAATAGCAACAAAAGAATTGAGACAGGGAACTGACTGAAGCAGTAAAGTTCTTTCCCCCCCTCCAAAAAAAAGTAGTCATCTGCTTTGAAAAACTTTGAAAAACTCAGAAGGGGATACAGGACATGTATGGCAGACTGCGTGAACTCAGGAGGGGTGGGGGGCATGGAGGGGGAAATGAGTCTGGATTGAACTGGGAAGTGATATATGAAATGCACAAAACTTCAATAAAATATTTTAAAAGAAATGTATGGAATGTACAAAAACCTCAATAATTTTTTAAATGCAGCTTTCCTTACTCTGACTCAAACTCATAGATTATTAATTATATGGTAAGTCCTTCTAGGAGGAGAGAGAGAGAGAGAGAGAGAGAGAGAGAGAGAGAGAGAGAGAGAGAGATTGCATTCTTCAGGATTCTTTAGAAAGATAGAACCAATGGACTATACGGTTATATTATAAAAGTGAATACATTGAATTGGTTTCCATGCTTGGTGATAAATAATCCAACAATGGATGTTGGCTGGTTGAATAGGCAGAGGACAAACTAGCTGTTCAATGGAGAAACAAGATGCTTCAGCAATCCTAATACATTGTGTAATGACTGTAGGTTCCCTCAAATTTGCAGATATCTATAGTAAATGACTGAAGAAGTTAGAGTCTGGTGTTAGACAATAGCAGCAACCATATACACACTCAGAAAGAGAAGAGTTTGCACACACATACACACACCAACACACCAAAACACACATACAGCATTTCTTCAATTTCCTTCTATCTTCTCAATTCAGGGCTTTGGAGACACACCTCAGAAGAGCTTCTCACCAGTTCTAGATATCTTTTAGTTTGACAGTTTGACAGCCAAGACCATCTTACACACACACACACACACACACACACACACACACACACACACGGACATGCACACACATACATACACATAAAATACACACAGACACTGAAATTTTCTTGATGTTTCAGAATGGATGTATAGTTTAAGCCACATGAAAAAAGGATATGGGAGGGTGTACAGACTCCTCATAGAGAAGGAAATGACAGGAAGGCTTTTGAAAGAAGGTAGAAGCATAGTAAACAGACTATGGAATAAATAACATTTCGGGCATATGTATGAGTTGCAGTGAAAGGGAGGAGTGAGCCAGAGATACAGAAGCCTGCGAAAATACAATGAATGCAGAGATGTGTACATAATCGAGAGGAATAGTGCCGTGTTCATATTTTGAGGTAATAGATGAGATCAAGAAACATGAAGACAAGGGATCATGGAATAAAAGGTTTTACAGGCTGGGTCAGTGTCCTTTGACTTTTTCTTTCAGGAGATGAACAAATGCCATAGGGTATTTAGTAGCCTACTTATATGTTTAGAAATGCTTTCTATTCATGTGCAGGATGAATTAGTGTAGAGAATTAGGACTAAGAGAAGCCTGTTAAGAAAGCTTTGGTATAAAATCATCCAAGCAAAAGGTAATGAATTAAGATTGGAAGGCACCATGGATGTCAGGAAAAGCTCCAAAGGACGGGTAGTCAGAAGTATATGGCATGCCAGATTCACAATGCTTCAGTTGATGTTCTAGTTTCATTTCGTTGCTATGATAAAGCACTCTGACCAAAACAACATAGGGAGTTAAAGGTTTATTTGGCTTATAAGCCTAGATTACAATGGAGTGCTGAGGGAAAGCAGGGCAGAATCCCACTCAGGAACTGAAGCTGAAACCATAGAGGAATGCTGCCTCATGCTCAGGTAGGTTTCTTACTGATCCCAGAGACATCTGCCTAGGAATGGTGTTGCACACGGTGGGCTGGGCCCTCTTATATTAATCATCAAATAAGACAATCTCTTACAGATATAGCCCAGGTCAATCTGATCTGAAAAATTCCTTACTGTGGAACTTATGTGAGGCCTAGTGCCCATCTGGGACAGCGAGCATGGCTTGAGATCCTGGAAGCCTCTTTGTGAGGTTGGCAAGAGTTCAGCCATTTTGACTGGCAGGAGACCTCTGTCCTCCATGGTCCCTCACGCATGGCCTTAGGCGTTAGGTTCCTGCGAGTAGCAATAAAGTTTCTGTTTCCTCATTCCCACCAGGCCTTCCAGAAATCACAGGACCCTGTGGCCACACCCTCCCTAACTGCCAGGTTACCCTTCCCTTCCCGCCATTGAGCAAGGACTCCCCTCTCCCCTAACTGGCTATAAAAATGATTCCCCTTCCTTATTAAATGAGCTGTCCTCTGACACAGTCTCCAGGTGTATTATTTTTTTTTCTCTGTCATACTCCTGCTGCTCAGAGGATCCAAGTTTGCTTCCTCCTTTTCTGCTGGGCACAACTGAGGACCGTTGCGCAAAGGTCTGATTACAGTCTCAGGGAGATCTGGTGAGGGAAGGGAAGCCCCGCACTTCATAGGTGTTCTCTCTTTCCAGGTGACTCTAGGTTGTATCCAGTTGACAATAAAAAGTAACCAGAACAGGGGCTGGAAAGATGACTCAGAGATTAAGAGCTGTTCTGCTCTTGGAGAGGACCTAGGTTCGATTCTAGCACTCACATGGCAGATAAGAACCATCTTTTTTGAATTTTTTAAGATTTTTATTTTATTTTTGTATGCGTATGAATGTACTGTCTGCATATAGGTTTGTGCACCCGTGTCGTGCCATGCCGCGGAGGTCAGAAGAGGGTCTCGGATTCCCCTGGAACTGGAGTTCTCCAGGAATTGGAGTTTCAGACGGTTCTCGGCCGCCATGTGGGTGCTGGAGATCGAACCCTGGTCCTCTGCAAGAGCGGTCGGCGCTCTTAACCGCTAGGCCATCTCTCCAGCCCTGCGCACTCCTTTAATCCTAGCACTCTAGCACTTGGGAGGCAGAAACAGGCTGATCTCTGTGAGCTCAAGGCCAGTATGGTCGACAGAGTGAGTTCCAGGATAGCTGGGTCTATAGGGAGACCGTGTCTCAAAAAAATAAAATAAAATAAATAACCAGAACAAATGTTAAGCAGATATTAAATACATGTTTCATTACTGAAGACAAGGGAGAAAACTAATAAAGGTATAAAATGAGTAAATGTATTTAAACACACAGTGTGATACAAATATATAGACTATCGTTTGTCAGCAGGACTGCAACAACTACAAATTCAGTCTCTGAATAGTTGATACAGAGGCTACTTTTGAAATCTACCAGCTTCCTTTTTGATCTACATTTTCACTTTATAAAATGAAAAGTGTGTCATTCTTTGTGAAACAGCATATAATAATGCCAAGATATTTAAGAATAGTGAGATTTGGAGGAGATTTTAGTGATGGTCACCATTATTACATGTACAGGGAATGGTAGGAATTAATTCGTATTATATATGGAGAAGGCAGAGCATTTAGGTGTGTGATAGAGGTATACAATGTGGGAAAGGGTTTATCTGATCTTTTAAAGATTAAGAATGCCTATCTTAGGCACTCATATATCAACTTATGTGATCATAATTTGAGCTAATAGATTATGTTATTTTATTATGGCTATCCCATTCCAATCAATTTTATTTATCCCCATGCTCAGAGCTCCTAATTCTAAGACAGTTAATCACCACTATATATAGTTGTTTTAGGGTGAGGCTGATTTATTGTGATTTCACCAGTCCTTTCTCCTTCCTTCATTTATACTAAAAACAAAATAATACACTATGGTCTTTTTCTTAATGCTCTATATTAGTAAATATTTTAATGAGCATGTTCTTTTATATAAAATAAAAAATATATAAGTGTTTGGTACCTCTTGAATTATGTTCAGTCTGCATACACAATTTGTACTTCAAAATATTTTCACCACAACATTTCATAGATGTTTAAGAAAAACGGATTCAAATTTACTAAAAGTATTTTAGGAAAATGAAGAAAGCTTATTGATACAATTTTTTTGGTTTATATTTATTTTAGAAAAATGATAAAACAAGGGAATGTTGATGTGACATCTAGAACACATTGGCTAAAACCCAGTGTTAAAATATTAATGTGTTCATTCATTTATTAAAACCACTCTTTTGTGTTTTATTAAGGTATAAATTACAAATAAAAGTCTATATGTTCAAGGTATACAGCATAAATATCTTGATATAAATTATTAGACCATTACCATAATCAAGTTAACTAACATATTCACCAACTTATGTGTGGTATCAACTCATCTAGTTTCTTTCTTATGTGTGGTATAAAACCTTAATCTCTCCTCTCATAGCAGATTGCAAGTAGACAATATACTATTAGTAGTAACAATCAGGCTTCTGTCCATTAACTCCCATAATTGATTCATCTTATAACTGAATATTCTCCTTTGACTGATAGCTTTCCATTTCTTCTACCCCCTAAAGTCACTGATAACCTTACTTTAGGTTCTTTTTTCATGTTCCATTGTTTGAAATTTCATTTATAAGTAAGATTAGGTCATATTTGTCTTTGTGTGTCTGGCGTCAGAGCAGAATACCACCCACATTCAACCATGGAGTCAAATTTCCAGTACTTAATTTTTTAATCCAAATATTATCCCATACATACACATGCAAACATACATATACATGGCATCTATTCATTTGTTGGTGGACACAGGTAATTTCCAGATTTTGGTTATTGTGGAAAATTTTGCAGTTCATATGGGAAGGCAGATCCTGTTGCCAGATGCTATTTCATTGCTTTTAAATATATTCCCAGTAGAGGAAACACTACAGTTTCCTGAAACAGCTATTATAATTGGCATTCTCACCAACAGTGGGCAAGATTCCATTTTAACTACATCCTCTCTAAAATTTTTCTGTTTTTGACTTTGATAATAGCCGTACCAGCAGTTGTGATAATGCTACATTCTGCTGGATAAGTAATACTGATTATTCATTCATATACTCATAATTTGCTGACCACTTTGGAAAAATGTTTCTACAGGCTCTTTATGCACCTTAAAATCACTTTGTTCTCTTACTGTTGAGTTGTATGAGTTTCTTATTACTTTAGATGATTCAGGTGCATATTTTAAATATGGCCTACCATTCTAAGCTGGCTTTTCATTTTTGGTATTATTTCCTTTACTGTGAAGACACTTTTCAGTCTAATATACTATCACTTCATCTGTGCTTTGGTTGTCTCTGCTTTAGTATCTTACCACAAAATAATAATTGTCAATATCAGCTTATAGAGCTTAACCCCCCGTTTTTTCAATGGTTTCGTACAGACTTTCTGTTTATGTCTTTTCCTTTTAAGACACTGCCTGAGGATACAGCCAAGGCTGCTTGAAATGCATGATCCTAATACCTAGCCTTCCTAGTGCTGGCATTACAGGTGTGACCCACCATCCATACTGGTTAGGACTTTAATCCATTATGTTGATTTCTGGTGAATTTGTTAGCTGATACTACATTCTGCCTGATCATTCTTCCATACAGTCATCATTTGTTGACACCTTTAGAAAAATATCTCTGTAGGCCCTTTACATGCTTTTTTTCAGCCGGGCGTGGTGGCGCAGGCCTTTAATCCTAGCACTTGGGAGGCAGAGGCAGGCGGATCTTTGTGAGTTCAAGGCTAGCTTGGTCTACAGAGTGAGTTCCAGGACAGCTGGGACTACAGGGAGACCCTGTCTCGAAAAGACAAAAAAAAAAAAATCGTCATTTTTCGAACATGCCATGGTGAATTCCATTCCTCACACTTCCCATGTCCACAATCTTAGACCTCAGGCCTGCTATAGCTGCTAGGACCCTTGACTTCACAGGCCTGTGAGCTCTCCCAGCCCGATGTATCAGCCGTCCTGTTCACTTAGCAGACCCAGACCAACCTCCTGCTCCAGGACTGAGAAGACTCAATCCTGGAAACTCAAATCAAAAGTTGCACCAATTCCTAGCGGAGCAGATTGGCACCACATTGGCACATCAATCTAAAGTGGCCCCCAAACTGAATGCCAAGTGATATTCAGCTGGGCAATGAATTAACAAGTTAACATGAGAAACAGAAATACAAATAAGCATTCAAAAGGCATGGTTACCTACCCATACCAAGAAACACCACCAACAAACATGGCCAGATGGCTAGGTCTCATAATAAAAACAATTATTGACACTACTTTAGGATTAGATGGTGGAAAAAGTTATTTCAAACAAATGGAACTAAGAAACAAGGAAGTACAGTTATTTTAATATCTAACAAATTATCCTTCGGATTACAACCAGTCAGAAGAGGTAGAGAAATTCATTTCATACTCATTAAAGGAAAAATACACCAAGAATAAATTACAGTCCTAAGCATAAATATATCACACACAAGGAAACCCTATTTCATTAACAAAACTTTATTAGATACAAAATTACGCAGTGAGTTCAGCACAGTGATAGAGGTTGGCTTCAATACTCTGCTGTCACTATTAGGTTAACAAGACAAAAAAAATGAAAAAACCCTGGTGTTAAGTGACATAAAAAATCAAATAGACCTAAGAGGCATCTACAAAACATTCCACCAAATATCCTTTATTGTCAGCAGCCAAGGAACTCACTTCAAAATTGGTTTTTATTAGGACACAAAGCAAGTCTTCCTGTATTCTATCTGAACAGAAAGGAGAAAAGCTACACACCAACAGTAATAAAACCTGGAAAAAAATAGGGAAACTTGTGGCAATATCTGCATCAGGCAGGGGACCCATTCCAATTGGAACAAGATCTCAAATGCAGCAAGAGAAATGGGTGAGGGACTGGCCCTGGACTGGGAACTACAAGATACTGAGTACTGTTGGGTGAGGAAAAAGTATGCCTTTCCTAGGATTTCCAGATGTGCTGACTAGGCTCCAGTGGGTCTGTTTGCACAGAAGGACGTCTGGGTTTGGGAGCTTGACTGGACAGGGCTTAGCTTGGATGCTGTAATGCATGAGTTCTGATGGGGGGGTTGGGGCATGCGGGGATTGGGTTTGACTGGAACCATTGTATGAGTAGTACAAATGCTCAATAAAAATTTATATATAAAAAGTTGGATTGAAGGAGAAATCAAGAAGGAAAATTAAAAAAACCTAAATTTGAATAAAAATGGAAAAAAACTAGCATACCACAACTAATGAAGGCTGTCCTAAAAGGAAATTTAGAGCATTTAGTGCCTATATCAGAAAATTAGAAACATGTTATATAAATAATTCATGACTCATCTGAAGGCTTTGGCTATATAAATAACTGCTGGAGGCATTACCATCTCTGATCTCAGATTATACTTCAGAGCTCTAAACAACATGGGACTAGCGTATAAACAGACTCATTCACCAGTGGAATAGCATTGAGGACACGTATTTAAATCCATGCATCATTGTCACTTGTTTTTTGACAAAGGAGCTACAAAATACACAGAGATAAGACACCACATTCAACAAATGGTCATGTTCAAACTGGATAACTGCATGTTGAAGAATGAAACAAGAGCGCTATCTCTCAACATGTTCAAAAGTCAGCTCCAAATGGATGAAGGACCTCAATATAAGATCCAATATCATCACCTTAAGAAAGGAGAAAGTGGGGCTGGAGAGATGGCTCAGCGGCTAAGAGCACTGACTGCTCTTCCAGAGGACCTGGGTTTGATTCCCAGCAACCACATGGCGGCTAAGAACCATCTTTAAGCCAGGCGTGGTGGTGCATGCCTTTAATCCCAGCACTTGGGAGGCAGAGGCCAGCCTGGTGTACAGAGTGAGCTCCAGGCCAGCTGGGACTAAAGGGAGACTCTGTAAAAAAAAAAAAAAAAAAAAAAAAAGAGAAAGAGAATACACTGGGATTTTTAAGCATAGGAAATGAGTTTCTGAAAATGACTCCTATAACTCAGGCTATAAGATATCAAATCTTGCCCCAAGTAGTGTACATTCTCTATCAAAGCTTTACTTGCTAAAATTTCCTTAACAACCTCAAACAACATCACCAGCCATAAACAGTTGAATAATATTCCATTGTGTATATGTACTATACTTTCATTGTTCCCTTATAGGCTGATGGGAATCTAGGTGGTTTCTATTCCCTGGCTATTCCAATTCACTCTCTTTCCTTTTGGCAAAGGGAGATCTCTTTTCTCAGCTTCCTGCTCCAGCCACCATGCTCACCTACCGCCATGCCTCACACCCCATTTTTAACTCATCCCTCCGGCACCAAAAGCCAGAATAAGCTTTTCTTCCATAAGTCACTTTTCATTGTGGAATATGCCAAGGCTCTTTCTATTTTTTATTTGAAACATTCTTTTAATTGCACATAGGAACCTGAATAGATACTTGATTCTTTCAGCACATGTTTCATTGACAATTGTTCTCTATTACTCCTGATGATAATTTACTGCTGCTTTCTCTGGGTATGCACATGATTTTCCTGCAGTTTTGATACAGTATGGTTTGTTATTGCTTTCTATTTTTTCTACTTGAATTTCATTGACAGTTTTGAATCTCCTAGTACGTACTTAATGAAAATCTCCATTATCCTTAATGAAGCTCTCTCATGCAACAGATGGCCAGGGACACAAAAGTCACAAGTGGTCAAAGCACAGAGATTGAGTGTGCAGAATTCTGGTCCTTGGACAGGATTCTTAATATTAAAACTTTACCCACTCAAGGCTCAGGGGACATTGTGGAAGAGAGGCAGAAAGATTATAAGAACAGAGAGGAAGTATATGTCCATATGGAAATGGAGTTCCATATAGAAACCAGCTCCTCAGACCTTGCTCATGTGAACCTACAGCAATGGGGTCAGCATGCACAAAATGCCTGCAAACTTAAGCAGATTAAATCCATCATGGAACTGAGGAAATAGACAGAAGATCCCAGTCTTAGCTGAAGAACTATTGGCAGCTGATTACTGTTGGATGAGGAAGAGCTTATCTTTTTTTTTTTTTTTTTTCAGCAATACATGCAAGCTTTTCTTTTTATTTTTCTTTTTTAAACATTTCTATTGAACTTTTGTGCATTTCATACATCATTTCTCATTCCAATCTAGACTCATCTCCCCTTCCATGTCCCCCACCCCACCTGAGTTCATGCCCCCTGCAATTCCTGCCCTGTATCTTTTTTCGATTCTTTTCAAAGTTTTTCAAAACAGAATTTGTTCTTGGGGAAACTTTACTGTTTCAGTCCGTTCCCTGTCCCAGTCCCTCTGCTGTTGTAGTTCCCTCCAATCTGTATTGTTTCAACATATGCATATATATATATATACATATATATATATGTATATATATATATATCACACTTATACTAAACTTATATCATCTGTACACAAACTGTAGTTTCCATATCATATTTCAGGCTTCATATTTTTTTCTTTTTAAATGTACATGACTCTAAAATATGCCTACATATCCTCCACCCATATACAAAAATTACAAAGTCTAAAAATAAGTGGTTGGTTAATTTTAGAGCCTGTTAAGGGATTTACATTATAAGAGCACAGTTGCTTTCAGGAAAAGGGCTATATAACATTGATGTTGCACAGTTTGCCTTACAGCTCAGTGCTGGGTGCTAACATCCACAAATGAGAGATACCATTCATTGTTTGCTTTTCTGGGACTGTGTTACTTCACTTAGAATAATATCTTCTAGTTCCATCCATTTACCTGTGAAGTTCCTGATGCCACCTTTCTTTACCACTGCATAGAACTCCATTGTGTAGATGAACCACATTCTATTCACTCATTAGTTAAGGGGCATTTGGGTTGGTTCCAGCTCTTTGCTATTGTGAAGAGAGCTGCACAGAACATGGTCGTGCATGTATCTCTGTGGTAGGATGAGTCTTGTGGGTATATACCCAGGAGTGGTATGGCTGGGTCAGGTGGTAAGCTCATTTTGAGTCTTTTCAGGGTTCTCCATACTGATTTCCATAGTGGTTGTACGAGTTTACATTCCCACCAGCAGTGGATGTGTTCTCCTTTCCCCACAACTTCTCCAGCATTTGGTGTAATTTGTTTTCTTGATCCTAGCCAGTTTTATTGGAGTGGAGAGATATCTTAAGGTAGTTTTAATTTGCATTTCCTTAGTTATTAGCAATGTTGAACATTTTGCTTGATATATATATATATATATATATAATTTTTGGCATATATTATGAAGTCATTTCTGTATATATTCATGTGTGTATAATGTGTATATGTTTATGTCTGTCACTTCTCCTTAATATTGAATTTTTAACTAAGAATGTAATTGTACAAATTCATAGTCATAGCATCCTACCTTGGTATATGTATACAATGAGTAAGGACTAATCAGGATACTTTATATTTCTTGAACATTTTTTCCATTTTTAATTGTTCTTTTTACTTTTCTCTGAATTCTTCAGAATTTCTAATTTCTAGTGGTCTCTTCTATTTTAATAGTCCATCTAATGGCTGTTTAGCACCTGCTGTAAATTTCATATTAATTTTTTTCTCCTGCTTTTCTTTTTTTTCCAAACAGAAGTTATACAATTTTAATTTCAATATTTTAAAATACAGAAATCAGAAAGAATACCAAACACAACTTTAAGCAAGTCACTTGTCTTCCCCTATAATAATAATGTAAGCTACTTAAAGACTTACAAATTCAGAGTAAAACAGAAACAAAATAAATATTGTACACTTTCCCTGCCTGCAGGCAAAAGATGAGAAATACTGTTCTTAATAAAAACAAATGCTCTTAAAGCTTCTGCATCCCACTCCCAGCCATGTCCTATTCCATTGTCACACAGTGTGCTTCTATGTATTCAAAGGACACACGTGCATACACACTGGCTGCCTACACACAGATGAGAGAGAAACTACTCTACACACACCCCAAACAAGAAGAGTAAAAGTAAGGAAAGTCAGTCAGGCTAGCAAAACATTACTACAAAACTAGTAAGTACCATACCTTTCCATTCTAAATTCACATTTAGTTTTCTCTATTGCTTTATTATTCTCTATTAACATTTCTGATTTATTTCCACATTGAAGAAATAAAAATATTATTGATTATATTGTAAATTCCGACTTTAAAAGGTATTTAAAATTCTTCATTGCTGGTTCTAATATGTATCATGCTGAGATCACTTTGGTTCACTATTTTTACCTGATTATTTCCATGTATCTCTTTCTAAATTAATATAGGAATTTAAAATGATTCTCCTAGAACTTATGGTTGATTCATTGCAGAAGTCTATGCAATTTAATTCTCATAACAATTGAACTATGTTCCAGCCCATGGCTGGGCTCAAACTGCAAACAGTATCTCCTGTAATATAAACAGAAGTCAAAATAATTGTTTACTTAGGTACCAGTTGCCTCCATTTAAAAAATCTCTTATGTGTGCTAAATTTAATAGGTAAACTAATGGTCACTGGCATCTATATAAACAGGTTATACTATATTGAATACTTGATATTTAATTTTGGTGTTTGCTGTTCACTTTATACCTCATCTTGTCTGCTATGTTTCCTATGGACATTTCCCCTTTGGATGATGATAATAGCATACTACTATGCAAGGAGACACATAAATGTAACTGTCACTACCCTTTTACCAGTTTAAGAAGCTTGCAAAATTCTTTCCAATGTAGTCAGTTCTGTTCTAACATAACTTTTGTATTCCCCAAAACCATTATCATAAGCAATATGATGCATTAAAAACATATAAGAAAAAATGAATTAGATATATGATATTCAAAAGCATCAGTGTCATAAAAACAAGAAAAATGGTAGCTCTGTTTTGCATGTTAAATTATTAAGATATGCATAAATGTATAGTAAATTTACAACTTTTCTTTTGTTGTATATTTAAAACATGAATGGAAGTTAATGTTAGAAACTTTGCAGTGTTCTGGTTATTGTGAAATGGTAGGATGCCATAGATATAGGTGAGTTTGATTCATAATAAATGAGAGGAAGGTATAAGGTATGTTGTGTGTCTCTTTGTATGTGCATGTTGTCCATTTCTATAGACTAAATCTAGGAAAATACTAATGTCTAGATTCTAGTCAGGCTATTCATAGATGAAATGTGTCATACAGAAATTTGAGATTTGAATTAGGTTCAGCTTATTTCCTAATACATCTATTTCTTTGGAAAAAATAACAATTTCACAATAAACATTTCACCAAAACTGATTGTAGTGTTTTACAAGATATATTTTTCACTACTTACCATTATTGTTTATGGGAGATTTACTCTAAAACTATCAATTTTGATTGTTTCAATTGTGTCTTTCTATTTTGACTAAAACTGCTATAAACCTTATAACTATATTTTGGACAAATGTGTAAGAATTGCTTGATCCCACTGAAGATGTACTATTATCTGCAGTAGATAATAAAATTACTTTCCCAAGTGCACTGTAGCAGTTTATCTTCATGGGCATGATACAACCACTGGAAAGTGGCTCTCTATTCTTGATGATACTATTTTCAATCCTTTAAATTTGAACTGTTTGTAGAATTTTGATGTAATATGTAAACTAATGTGTACCTAAGCCAGTCTAAGAGAGAGAGATTCATTCTGAAATATGTTTGTAATGAACTTATAAGAAATACTTAATTAAAAGAAATTCAGTAAATGAAGTAACAGTAAGTAAAATAATAAGTAAGTGATTAAGTGAAGTTTCATGGAATAAATTTCAGTTTTATAACTTTTGGTGACTTTGTAATTTAAATCAATGATCTTTCCCAGGTTAACTCATTGGGTTATGGAGCCTTTAGTCTTAAAAGAAATGACAGAAACTGTAGACAAAATTATTGAATAGTAATAATTTACTGAAAGAAGCAAGTTTTGTCAATTCTAGGTACAAACATAAGGCAGTCTAGAAGTGGGATTTTTCTTTTGAAACTATATCTTTTGTACCATGAATTAATAAAGACAATTTTATCCTAGCAACTCTGCTTGTTGAACATAAAGGAACTGGCTGAATAAGCGCACTGAATCAACAACTATTTAGATTTTCTTGTTGATTTATGCAAACAGAAATCTATTAGTAAGTGAAGGACTATTGTTCTACTACACTTAATGCTAAAGCATGAAAGAGAATATTTTTTTTCTCTCAGGCTGTGGAAGAAGTTACTTATTTTCTCAGTCACTGAAGTAAATAGAAAACAGGTACAGTCAACATTTTAGTTATCGGGAACTTCTGGGGAAATAGAAATAAATTAATTTTCAACATGGACATTAGTTTCACTTCTTAGACATCAATGACTTTTCTGACAGAACTTGGTCCAACGTCACTTTTCCAACCCACTTAATGTCCTGTCTTCAAGCATGGGAAGATACTTAAATAAAATGAATTAGGAAAGCAAGGAGAACCTATGTTCATTTTGTAGAAACCTACAGAAATCAGAGAAGTGAAAACTGAGCAAATAGTGAAAAGTAAGACTTTTCATGGTAGATTCAGGAATTCTGGGGATTGATTATTAAAATCAGGACTCCATACAGAGTTTTTTTTAATGAGCATGTTGAACATATTTTAAAAAATAGTATGATCTAGGATGTTTTCTTGTCTCTGTATGCATGTGAGTGTGTGTATGTGTGTTTATGTTTCAACATTTTCTCAAAGAAAGGAATTTCATTGTACTTGTAGAAGAGAAATAAGTAGAGACAACTCAAGAAAGAACTTGATGGATTATGTTGTAGGAGATTTGACAAGAGAGAAAAAGGCAATTGCAAGATAAAATCACTACTCTAGGGAGGAGAAAGAAGTGAAGCTATTAAATTCAGACACATCATCAGTGGCTAGATTATTGCTCACTGGTTAAGAAGAGAGAGAAGACAAATACAAAAGAAAGGGGTAATAAAATTTTAAAATACTTAGTTTGAAAAGACTGGGAATAGATACTTTAAGTGTCTATTGATTTTTACTGGAAGTAAAGAGATAGTATCCCCAAACTGAAGACAGCTGGTATTTTTAACAATACACATACGAGCAAGGCTTATATCTAAGACAATGAAGTCCAGTTAACCCACACTTTGATAATACAGTCATAGAAAGGTTTAATTTTTCTATTTTAGGTTTATGAAACGGAAACCATATCTATGTGGATTGACGCTGAAGTCTTTATTTTCTCTCTTTTTCTGTAATTATTCAGGTCACTTTAGTGATATAGGTTCTTTGTATTACACCAGGACCATCAATGTCTATGACACTGACCATTCACTTGCATTGAATAATAAAAAATACAATTCATTCAAAATATTTTATATTTAATGACTATATTAAAGTTATTTAAGGACTATCTATTAAAATTATAATATTACATTGTTTTAAGAATATTTCAGCATTTTCATGTTTATCAAATTTTATAATGTCTTTAAGCCTGTGGAAGAAAAACATCAAGCATTAAATTAGAGCTAGACATTTTAGCTATAAAAAATTGCAATGGCATCATTTGCTTTTGCAAAGCCATTAGCATAGTACAGTTAATTAGGTGTAGCAGAGTAGAATACCATTAAAAAATTCAGAGAGTAGTTTGGTATCTCCATGAAAGCAATTTCGAGTACATTTTCTTAAGAATTTGTAGGGTCTAGCTATTACTTACCCTGTGCAAGTATTGCTTTATGGGAAAATGAAAATCAGTGAACTTTACATTTTCTAATGAGGAAAAGAAATCCTTGGGGACCATTGTTGTGTTTCAGTTTCAAAAAGGTAGATGACTTGTGTTCTCCATGGTCATGGAAACTAAGGAAAACAATAAAGGAAAAGAAAAGGAAAACATTTTTTTTATACTTAAGGGTGGAGATCTTTAAACTAAATTTATGTTTATATGCTTTCTTATTTTGATAATGGGCTTATGGTGGACCTATTGCCACTATTGTCACTATTAATTTTTGAAAATATTTATATTGCATACTGTATTTAAGACTTGAAGAATTACAAAAATAGAGATTAGTTTTCTTTGTTCTTTCTATTTTTATTGTTTTAAAGGATTCCTGATTCTTTTTTTAGGTAATGAGTTTAGTTATGTTCTCTACAATGAAAATAACATTAGATTGGGAACACTTACTAGATGGATTACATTTACAGCAAGGTGTGAAAAAGTTATTTTCTTTTTTTTTTCATTTTTTTATCTTGTTTGTTTTAAGGGTTCTACATATACTAACACAGTTGTTTTCAGATAACATATTTTACTCAGTTTGCTGTTACAATTAGTAATTGTGCATTTTGCAAGTATCTATGTCCAAAATTTTGAACAACCCAAGGTCCCATAGTCCAGTTGGTGATGCTTGTATGCACAGGCATGTTGATCAATTAGGAGTCCAGACTATATTGCTGTAGTCTCATGATTCAGCCCTATCTCTCGCAGGCCTTACATTCTACCACGCCTCCTCTTCTGCAATTTGTTCCCTAGGCTTTGGGAAAGGGACACAAGTGGGTGAGAAGAAAACAGTCTGCTTTCTTTGGAGTTGTCATTTTGGACTCTAGTTGTTCAGGTTGTTTCCCTTCATGGGTTGACAGCTTTATCCAGTGATACCTTTTTAGTCATGCTAACAAAGCACAAGCATTGGATGTACAGGCATTTAGCAGTACTAACTATTATGGCAAGCTAAGCTGTGAGCATAGACACAGATGCTTGGATGTTGCTAATCCACAAACTGTGGTTTCTCTATAAAGGGTGACAAGTTCTTATTGTGGCTTATAACATTTCCTAACCACTAAAGGTAAAGTCTTCTTGCCTGAAAAAGTTATTTTCAAATCTAATTATTAGCAATAAAACATCCTGATTTATTGAAATATCTTTTCTAAAACTAAGTACTCTGAAGAAAATCTTCTGTGTTAATGAGTCCAATGTCAGTCTCTTTATATCAATAGCAAAAGCAAAACTTCTCTGCCAAGAAAATGAAACTGAAGCACTAATATGGTTGTTGTTTGTGGAGTAAGGGATGCAAGATTTTAAACTTGTATATAATTTGAAAATAATCACTGAGCTATTTTTGTTGCTAAAAAAACACAATTTTCTACATAATCAAACAGGTATTCCTACCATTATGTGTCACCATTGTAACATATAATGGCTTTTCCATTCACTGTTTAAATTGCTCAGTAATTTATTACATGTGAACAATTGGCTAGATACTTCTCTAGATACAAAAGTTATACACAATCCAGTAAGACTAATTACTGAATGTGAACTCACTATTGTTTAATAGTGAATTAGCAGAGATTTGAAGTGCCAGTAGGTAATGTGGCATGGGTTCCTAGATGTCATGAGAAAGCTTCTCTGTTTTCCT
>VZQC01001282.1:851415-983020 GCA_009823505.1 Rhizomys pruinosus
TTTTTTTTCTTTCTTTTTTTTTTTTTTTTAGAATTCAGGTTTTTTTTTTTCTTTCAAAGACACATTTTATACAACTTTCAACATTTATACTTTCATACTTTCAAACAAAATGAGCAAAAATACACTGAGTCCAAAAAAATCTAAATAGAACTTTTACAATTTCAATTTCAATATTTCAAAATACAGAATTCAGAAAGAATACCAAATACAAAAGTCACTTGTCTTCCCCTATAATAATAATGTAAGCTACTTAAAGACTCTGACTATGTTTATTTACAACCAAATAAAATGAACAAATCAACCATTTGCCTGTTCAAGTCAGAGTAAAAGTTCAAGTCAGAATAAAACAGAAACAAAATAATTACCGTACACCTTCCCTGTCTCCAGGAAAAAGATGGGAAATGCTGTTCTGAATAAAAACAAATGCTCTTAAGCCCCTTCCAGTGTCTTAAGGCTTTGTCTTAACAATTGTAGCATTGGGGTTTTTTGTTAAAACTTTTTATTTTTATTTTTTTTATTTCTTTATTTAATTTTATTTATTTCTGTATGTGTATGAATGTACTATCCGCATGCAGGTTTGTGCACCTCTGTCGTGCAATGTCGCGAAGGTCAGAAGAGGGTGTCAGATTCCCCTGGAACTGGAGTTCTCCTGGAATTGGAGTTTCAGACGGTTTTCGGCCGCCATGTGGGTGCTGGGGATCGAACCCGGGTCCTCTGTAAGAGCAGTTGGCGCTCTTAACCGCTAGGCCATCTCTCCAGCCCTGTTAAAACTTTTTAAAAACTATATTCAGTGATTCTTCCAACAGATTTATCTGCTCTGCTCTGGAATATTTCATTAAAGAAAACCCAGGATACCACGTAGCCCTTGATCTTCAAGTAGTTTACCTATGCAAGACCTATGACATTCTGTATTCACCTGTATAATAGCAGTCATAATCTAGCTTAATCATAAAAAGTTTGCCATCAACTAGTTTTTTTCTTGTCACTTTCTTTTTGTATTTTCACCAAAACAATTATAAGTGCTAGAATATATACTATTTTACAGGAATAAAATAACCATACATATGCTTGTATTTCCTTGATGGATTTGGGTTAGTAAAAAATTAAAGCCAGCATTAACTGTAGAGTTGATTCCTTGTCTAGAATCATTTATTAGCTCTAAGGTTCACAAATTACATTTTATTTTATAAAACTTGCATATAACTTACACATTATAATCAGAGACCTAAGGGATAACTTGTTAAGTAAACCTCAAGGTTATTTTATCTTGCAAAAGAAACCTAAACCAAACTAAGGGCCTCACAGTTTATGTTAGACTGAACCAAATGCTGTGACCTCAGATTTTCCAAAAATTGCTTCTGACTGCACAAGCGATTCATGCAGTTGTTAGGTATGAAATAGCACTGATTGGAAAATTCACGTGCATCTTTGCAGATTGTATTTCTTTTGTAAAATACTTTTCTACTTTTAATATAATTAAGCCATAACAGTTTCATGCTGTGGAAAGGATCAAGAGGTTCATTGTAAGAGATTACTTAAGATAGATTTTCACATTTATTGTGAAATGCTCAGTTTGCCAGTGTGCAGCAAGTTTTCTTTTGGGAATGTTGGAGGGTGGTGTGGGGAAGGTTAGTATTTCTTTTAGGGGTTTTAACTCTGTGAAATTTGAGAACAGGACAGTTGTTGACTATGATACTTACTAGTTTTGTAGTAATGTTTTGCTAACCTGACTGACTTTCCTTAGTCTTGGGGCATGTGCTGTGTAGCTTCTCTCTCATCTGTGTGTAGCCAATGTGTATGCCCATGTGTGTCTTTTGAATACCAAGAAGCACTCTGTGTGACAATGGAATGGGATGTGGCTGGGAGTGGGATGTGGAAGCTTTAAGAGCATTTGTAAGAGGATATCTTAAATCATTATTAATTTGCGTTTCCTTAATTATTGATGCTGAACACTTTTTAAGATGTTTCTCAGCCATCTCTACTTCCTCACTTATGAAGACTCTGTTCAGCTCTTTACTCCATCTTTTGAGTGAGTCATTTGTTTTCTTAATTCTTTGTTTATTTTCAGCACTTTATATATTCTGGATGTTAATGCTCTGTCAGATATATTACTGATGAATGTTTTCTCCCACTCTGTGTGTTTTCTCTTCACTTCTTTGATTGTTTCTTTTGCTGTACAGAAGCTTTGAATTTATTCAGATCCCACTTTCAATTGTTGACCTTAAATTATGCTCAGCTGCAGTCTGATTTAGAATGTCTCTTCTTGTGCTAGGTTTCGTGGTGCATGCCTTTAATCCCAGCACTTGGAAGGTAGAGGATCTCTGTAAGTTCAAGGTCAGCCTGACCTACATAGCGAGTTCCAGGCCAGCTGAGATTACAGGCAGACCCTGTCTCAAAAAAAAAAATCTTTTCCTATACTTATATCTTGTAAGGTGCTATAACCTTCAGAGTTTCAGATTTCATGTTGAGTCTTTAATCCACTTGGAGATGATTTTTGTACAGGGCGAAAAGTAGGGGTTTAATTTTTTTAAATATATTTTACATTTTTTAAATTTTTTTAAAAATTTATTTTTATGTGTATGAATGTACTGTCTGCATGTAAGTTGGTGCATCTGTTTCATGCAATGCCATGGACGTCAGAAGAGGGTGTCAGATTCTCCTGGAAGTGGAGTTAAAAACTGTTCTTAGCCACCATCTGGTTGCTGGGAATTGAACCCGGGTCCTCTGCAAGAGCAGTCAGTGCTCTTAACCACTGAGCCATCTCTCCAGCCCAGGGGCTTAATTTTATTCTTCTACAAGTGGTGGTCCAGCTTTGCTAACACAATTTGGTGAAGATGCTGTCTTTCTTCCATTGAATCTTCTTGGCCCTTTTGTCAAATATGAGATGGCTGAAATTGTATGTTGTATGCTGATGTTTGGATCTTCAATTTTGTTCCATAGGTCTACATGTCAGTTTTTGTGCCAGTACCAGGCTGCTTTTGTGGCTATAGCCCTGTAATATAGTTTGGAATCTGTTATAGTGATCACCCCTGGAACTAGAAGCTATTATGCTAAGTGAAGTAACACAGTCCCAGAAAGACAAACTGTGAATAGTATCCCTCATTTGTGGATGCTACTAACAAATCCCAAGTTGTATGGCAAAGTGAGCAACATTATTGTTATATTTTTATCTGAAAGCCATTGTGCTCTTACAATGTGAATCCTTTAATAGGCTCTAGAATTAACTTGCCATTTATTTTCAAACTTTGTAATTTTGGTATATGGGCAGAAGTTATGTGTGCATATTTTAGAGTAATATAAAATTAAAAAGTAATAATTTGAATCCCTAAGTATGATTTTGAATTAACATATAGTTTATATTTAGACATCATAATTTTGGTATATGTGTGAGATGGATATATATGTACAATGTTTATATATATATATATATATATATATATATATATATNAGTAACCAAATCTTATTTGGATGATTTTAATACATGTGTGAATAACTCTGTAAATGTTTCTACCTGCCACCTTCTTTTTATGTTTTTACAAATAACTACTATTACAAAGTACATTTGTATTCATCCATTCTAATGACCTCATCTCTAAGTATAAACTTTCAGATCCATCTCTTTTGTTCTCTAGCTGTCCAATGTAAAGCCACAAACCCTCCCAGGGATCTCATAAGGAGACATCCCATAGGAGGTCAGTTCAAAGACTGAAGCAGTAAACATCAAGTTAAGCGTAATGGGGAGGTTTTCTTAGTGACTCTTGAGCACACAGAAGTGGTGGTAAAAGATGACCTCAGTACAAAGACATTCCCTGATTTGATGACTGCCCTGCTGAGTAAATATGAAGCTTCCTAGCCTTTACCCTAAAGCCCTGTGTTTAAATCTCCATCTTTACATGCCAGCTCCATAAAACATCTTACCCATCCCTTTATGAAAAAGTTAAAATCTGGAAGGCCATTTCATATATTGATAATATAGGAATACATTCCTATATTATGGAGGCCTTCTTCTTAGCAACAAGTATTAACTGCTGTGGTAATGAAGAAAATCCAAATCCCCTGCAAAATATACTTAAAATAATCATTGAACATTCATGCTTTCTTTTTTTTTGTTTAATTTTTTTTTATTTTCATTTATTTGGTGTATGAATTTACTGTTCTGCATGTAGGTGTCGCGTACCCGTGTCGTGGCAATGCCGCGGAGGTTAGAGAGGGTCTCGGATTCCCCTGGAACTGGAGTTCTCCTGGAATTGGAGTGGCAGAAGGTTTTAAGCCCGCATGTGGGTGTTGGGAATCGAAGCCGGGTCCTCGCAAGAGCGGTCGCACTCTTAACCGCTAGCCACCTCTCCCCACGCCCTAGAAACATCACGCTTTCTATAAAACAGCCCCACCTTTGTTGTCCTCCACCTAGTACAGAGGCTAGTGGGACTGCCACAGCCCCCTCAGCCCTAGTTTTCTGTCTCTGATACGAACCATTTTTAGTATTCTTAAATGACTATTTCAGATGGACAATGGTCCAATGACTTTAAATTTCCCCTGCCTACTCTTTTTTTTTTACCCTCCCTTATCTCGATCTCATTTTTCCTTGTTGCGGCTCTGGTGGTGTAGTTCATGAAAAAGATTCCTCTTCTTATTAAGAAATTTGATCAACCTGACAATTGAACATACAAGCCCCCCTGCTGGATGGTTGGGACCATGAGCTGTGTGGGTTTGGGCACAACTGCTTGCAAATTGGTTTTACATGAAGGATGCTGTACTCATAAATTAATCCTTATTGTTTAAAAAAATGAAAAGAAAAACAGAGAAGCATACAGAAACTTACACAGAATGCATGATCTGGATGGGATGGGCCGTGGGGATAGGGGGAAGGGAAAGGGCTATATGCCTGAAACTGAATTGGGAAAATGATGTATGAAATACACAAAAAGCAGCAATCAAAAATGAAAATTAAAAAAAGCCAAATAACTTTTCCAAAAAAGGAAATTGAACAGAGGCACCCCGCATTTATGAACAACTCTGTCCACAGAAAAGATAGGCAATTAAGTGAAAATCTCAGTGCTGGGTATGAGTTACCTCCCTTGGTGTTGTTGGTCAAGGAGACCCTCAAGGTACCTAAAGCAGTACAGCATATTGCATTTGGTTGTCCTTTGTAATAAGCTTATAAGACACTATTGCTGAAGATAACACAGTTTAGTTGTAGGACACAGAGAAATCAATCTCAAACCAACTAGAAATATGTCTCCCTGTTGGCTAGTTTGAATGGTACTGGGTGGTGCTACACAGGCTCCCTAGAGACAAAGGACATGCCCAGCATTGGAGCCTGCATTCTGTAATACCAACCTGCCAGACAAAACATCCCTGCCCCTTGGGGAAATAATGACATGACTACTCTGTGGGTATTCAACCACTTTCTGACTGGATTTGAAACTGTCTCACAGGAGAGAATTCATGGCTGGTACTGCACACACACCACACACACACACACACACACACACACACACACACACACACAAAGAAACTAAGTGGAGGGCTCTATGGGTAACTTACTGAAGCTGCCTTGCTAAATGATCATGCTGTCAAACTGCTTTCTAAGTAATTATGTTTACGTCCACAGATGTATGCTGCTCTGAACTTTGGTTAGAGAATCTTGTTTTTGCTTTGAGCAGTGGTTAATGCAGGGACTCATATGTGATCAAAGTGCTGGAAATAAGGGACTATGCCTAATCAACTGTAGATGGGGCATCTATATTAATCTCCTCACCCTGACTATGTTCAGAGAACATCACAGAAGAGGGCTGGAAAGAAGATAAAAGCCATAGGATGGGGAAGGATGCTGTGAATTGCTGTTTGGAGACAGGAACTGGCCAGTGCACACATGAATACACCCACAGCTGCAGTGGCTATTTGCATGATAGCCACACAACATCAAGCCAATTAAAATTCCAACATGGATGGATGGAGAGGAATTTCCAAGTCTCCAAAACTAGCTGTGCAGCCATTATGAGTTACTGGCTGCCAAAGGAGGGACATTCACTTGTATTGGAGATTGTGGCCAATGATAGGTTCCCCACGCTGCAGATAACTCCTTACCCTCGCACAGAGAGCAACAGTAATTGATCTCACTGGGTTGGTATTTTTTTTTTAATAATGGCAGAAGGAAAGAACAGTCAAGATTGGGAAATGGAACATATGTGTTTAAAGTCCTACAGGGAGTTGGAAGGGAGTCTGGATAGTAGATAGTATAAAATGTATAAAATGTTCAAAAGAATGTCAATAAAAATCTTAAATTGTTTGTACAGGTTAATTAATTAGGAGTTCATTATTTCTCCAAATATGGTGAGAATGAAAGTACGGTCAAGTTCTTTCAGCTGTAAATTGAGTCTAAATAGGGTTGTAATAATACTTGATTAATATGATTTTCTTTTTCTTCATGAAATAAGCATGTCTGAAATATGTTTTCTTTTACATTCTTTCCATACATCTATAATATTTTTGAAGTATTTACTTGTTTTTAAATTTAGGGTTGTTTTCATTTTTTTGAGCTTTCTTTGCTAAAGAAATAATAGTATTGCAGTTTGGGTATTTAAAAATTCAAAATATTTCAATTTTCTTGCCTCTCCTTTTAATTTCTTTTTCTTAAATTTTTTTAATTTTATTAAATTATCATTTCATTCAGTTTGGTTTCCAATAAACCAATGCTCCATCCATGCTCCACTCCCCAGCAGAACTCACACATTAAAATCATTCAGATGAGCCCTGTCCCAGTCACGCCCTCTTCAACCCAGATGCTCCCTTTTGTGCAAGTAGATCTGCTGGGATCTAGTCGTACATCTAGAAATCTTAGGTTAGGTATACTCTTCCTCATTCAGCACTACTCAGTCTCTTGTAGTTCTCAGTCTAGGGCCAGTTCCCCACCCATTTCTCTTGCTCTACTCTGAGACCTTTTCAGAGTTGGCATTGCTCCTGAGCCTGCTGCCAACAGTGATCCCTAGCAGTGGGTGGGTGAGGTTTATCATAGGAGTTCTATCCAGGGATACCCACTCTGGAGGCTCCTATTCTTTGAAGCTTGACTACTTTTGACCTTGCGTTTGCACCCCACTCTGTTGTGTAGGAAGCTTTACTGGTGAGAGCCGAGGGATGCACTCATTGTCTCTCCGCCCCTCATCCTACACGTACAGGTCCAACTGTAGACGTGTCTCCTAGGAATGGGAATCTTTATTTACTGTGTCTTTCTAGTTTTCTATATGTGAAGTTGTCTGTATATTTTGTCATATTTATGTTCAAGTGCTATACACTTTCATGTTATGTGCAATGCTATTTGTTTAAAAAATTATTGCTCATTGTTAACATATGAAAACAAATTTTCCCCACATGGATCTTGTATCCTGAAACCTTTTCAAACTTGTTTGGTAATTCTAGGAGGGTTTTCCGTGGAGTTCATCAGATTTTCTATATCAACACTTTAGCATCTGAAAATGAAGTCAGTTTGACTTCTTTTTGAACCTAGATAGCTTTTTATTTATTTATTTTTCTTGCCTCACTTCTTGAACTGGTACCTCCTGTACAGTGTTAACAGAATTGGGTGAGAATGGATGTTATTGCCTTATCCCTTTTATTTTAGATGAAATATTTGATCTTTCATGAGTAAATATGATGCCAGCTGTAGGTGTTTTGTAGCTTAAATTTATCAGGTTAAGGAAACACCATTCTATTTTAGCTTATGTGTTATTGTATTGAACCTTGCTTGGGGATATGATTAAGTTACAGAGAAAGACTGTAATTCTTACTTTTAAGCTTTTGTAGGCAGTTCCAAAACAGACTTGATTTAGTGCTTAATATTTATCAAATTCTGAGAGAAAGCATTTCTTGAATATCCTGCCCAATGCTCTTATTTGGTGAGTTACTTCTCATCCTTCAGTATGTTGTGAGGATGGCTGTTTATACTTCTGTTTGTCTGTAGTTTTTTTCTTATGCCTGTGCTCCTGGGTACTAAGCTGGAAACTTGATGCTGACACTGCTCAACCTCCTCAAGTCCTTCTCTATGCATCTCTGTTCACTCAGGATTCTGTCTATCACATATCAAATCTTCTGCCTCCCATAGGCCTAGGTCAGTCCCCCCAAAGTGTCTCCCAAGTTCTCTTTGGTACCCACTTCCAGTACTGCTGTCTGGAAGCTGTTTCGGCTTGATAAAGATTCCTGCTGACCCAAATCTGGAAAATTGGGCTTCTTTGTGTGTTTTTCAGTTTTTAAATGATATCTCAGGAAAGAAGATAAATCTAGCCCCTCTTTTTCCATCTTGACTGGAAGCAGAATAAGATGTGGTATTATACACTTTTTTTTCAAGTATATGGTAGATTAGTTAATTCTCATCAAGCAAGGAATCTATTTCTGGATCACAGGATAAAAGAGGTGCCTCTGTGTTTGTTTTAAACTATGTTCATTTTATCTTATATTCCTAGGCAGTTATTATTGCTTTATATGATCATTACAACATGTGGTACATGGGTAGAAAAAAGTCCATACGTGACAAGGAAATAACGACTTCATACATAAGAAGAACAGTGAATTGGGCCACTATCCGAAAAGGTGGGCTTTGTTTTATTGTGAGTTTTATCTAATTCTTCTCTCCCATCTATATTCCTCAGGAAACTCATGATGAACAAATTACAATTGTACTAAACCTTGAAACCCCAGCAAACTTGTCCATTTTTGATTAATGGCTCTATCATCTGCTGACAGCCAGGATTCTATAGACATTAATTTTAGCAGGAACAGCTGGTTCTGGGATACAGGTGCAGGCTGTTCCTGCCACATGATTTACCTGTGATATATTAATAAAAGAATGGTGCTTTAACTTTTTCAGATACTACTGGAAAGTCAAGTCAATTCTTCCATGGAAGGAGAAATGACTCATATATATTTCTATATTGTTCAGTACCTGTTTTATCTCAGAATCCTCATGCTTTAAAGCACACTATTTTCTGTTTTGACTGGACAGTTAAATGAATTAACTTAAAATGGTCATTGCTGTCAAATATAGAGACTTCAAATTAGTAAAGACATTGCAAATCAAATAGACATGCCAATAAAAATATTCACCCACATGAAATATGATAACTTTAAGCTAATTTTAATAGAAGTACAATTTTATAGTATTAGTCCAAAATTTTGCTTTACTTCTTGTGAATTTGGAAGTCATAACCTCTTAATTATAGTAATGATTAATTAATTAATATCTTTATTTCCATTATTATTGCCTTAAGTAACTTTCCTGTAGTTACCTAATAAGAAAATGTAACTCCACTTTGTTTTTAAAAATCTATTGATTCGGGTTGGAGAGATGGCCTAGTGGTTAAGAGCGCTGACCGCTCTTGCAGAGGACCCGGGTTCGATCCCCAGCACCCACATGGTGGCCGAGAACCATCTGAAACTCCAATTCCGGGAGAACTCCAGTTCCAGGGGAATCCGACACCCTGTTCTGACCTCTGCGGCATTGCACAACAAGGGTGCACAAACTTGCATGCAGACAGTACATTCATACACATACAGAAATAAATAAAATTAATAAAAAAAATTTAAAAAATCTATTGATTCTACAATAATTATTAGGATAACATGTATGTTACTAAAATGTTAGAAAATGGCCAAATTGAATATACATGCTGAGCAAGAAATTTTTACTCATTACTAAGGTATTATTTTGAAGATAAAGCCTGGCAGGCAATTTAAGGAAGAGGAAGCACTCTAGTTGGGACATAGTGGTGTGGAGGGAAGCAAGACACCAAGACGCACAGGCATGCAGCATCACTTCTGAGTCCTAAGACTTACATATAGTTGAATGATTCCATCACTTTAAGTTAAAGCAGGGTTGATTTTTCCAACAGCAGAGTTATTTTGAAGATGAATAAGGATTTTTTTGGTACTTGTTAAAAAGATTTAGCAGGACAGGAGAGATGGCTAAGTGGTTAAGAGCACTGGCTACTGTGACAGAGGACCAGGATTCAGTTCCCAGTAAGGACATGGCTAACAACCATCAGTAATTCCAATTCCAGGGGATCTGACACCATCCTCTGACCTCTATAGGCATTGCATGTACTTATACACTTGGAAGCAAAACACTTATAACCAATAAAATAAAAAATAAATAAAAGATTTTTAAAAGATTTTACCTATAGCTGGGCATGGTGGTGCATGCCTTTAATACTAACACTAGTGAGACAGAGGCAGGCAGATGTCTGTGAGTTTGAGGCCAGCCAGGTCTACAGAGTGAGCTCCAGGCCAGCTGGGACTAAAAGGAGACACTGTCTCAAAAATACCAAAAAAATTTTTAACTTATCAAGTATCAAGCATTCTTCTTTCTTAAATCATAGTGGAGTAGTTAAATAAATATTTTTCTCATTAACATCTAAGTATATAGATTTAAACTGGACTTTTGACAATTATTTATTTTTTATAATTTTTTTCAATGGCATCATGGTTAAAACATAACTCGTGCTAACTTTTAAGCATGCTTTTGAAAGTAATCAAGTACCTTGAAATCACAAGTGTTTTAGAAACTGGAGGTACACAGGATGGCTAAGTGAAACAGCATAGTGTTTAGAATGTGAGGAATGTGCTCAAATCCTGATTTATCGTTCTCTAGCTGAGTGGGATGTTGTCCAAATGAGGCAATATGAAATGGTCTAGTAATATTATTGCTCTGCAGTTTCTGAGAAGTGTTAAATATCCAGTTTATTTCTAAATGCAAAAAAATTGCTTTCACTAAGTTTTGTAGTTGTGGCAAATTAGGTAATATGAGTAGGAGTCGTACCTCATCAACAGTGAATTGCTTTATGAAGGTTGCTTTCATTACCAAAATATATGCTGGGGAAGTTATTTACATAACATTTAGCTTAAAGATCCAATTCATAAACATTTTGTTCTGAGCAGGAAAACTTAGTCATTTCCTTAAAATACTTTACAGGTTTTGTTACTATGGAAATAAGATAACTCCAGAAACATTAGAGACTCAAAAGGCAACAGGATTAGAGCAGGTATCACTCTTCGGAAAGTTTGTTTTTCTCTCCTTACTTGCAAATAGAGCTTTGCTTTCACTTTAAACCTTTTTCTTCATAGGAAGATCTGTACTTAATTGGCACGGCAGACCCAGAATGAGAAGAAGAGAGCTTTCCAGCAGACCTCTGCTGGCAAGAAGCACTTAGGCTAATTTATCCTTCCATGGCAATTACTCTGATACCACTGATGCTTCAGGGATTGCCAACTGATGATGCCTGCCAGTTTACACCTGTAGACACCTGCTGGCTAGGCAGGAACACTTTGAAAAGTTCCCCCATGGAATCAGGCTTATCAATTCTGTCTACTTTTGGTATCACTTGTTTTTATTTCATTCCAACTCCTTGACCTATTTTTTTGTTGGATTTTCTGTACGCTGACAAAATATAAATGAAAATGAAACATTAAGAGTTCACTCAACAGCAGATTGAAGCATCTCATTCCCAGAGTAAGGAATTTTCAGGTGGTGATACAAACTGAAAATGTGAACAGGATAAAGTGTCTTCCCAGAAGATGGGTTGCTCTATATAAAATAAAGCTTTTTAAGCTATAAATTTGGGCAAAAATGGTAAAAGTGTTAGTGAGAACTTCAAATGTTGGATATTTATTAGTTTCTAAACAGTGAAAATGGTACTGAGACAGGCTGTTGAGTGACACCTTTGGCAACCAGCAAAGCAAGGCAACTCCCCTGCTAAAAAACATCTGCCCTTTCTGGCAAGACAACACTCAGCAACTCCACACATGTAATTTGTGGTCAGGAACTTCCGTGTAGAAAGAGAGAGAAGAAATTTGGGCCAGCAGTCTGCTCTTGAAGTGGACGTTAAGAGGGGCAGCCCTATTTGCAGTCCAATGTATATTCCTGATGGGAGCATACATATCTTGCTTATTACTCTCTGCCTTATTCTGTTGAGTCAGGGTCTTTCACTGAACTTGGAGGTAGGGTGACCCTGAGCTCAGATCCTTATGCTTGCCTAACAAATGATCCTATCCAGTGACCCAGCTCCAAGTCCAGTGCAGGAGGCAAGCTCCAACAACAGAGGTCTCATGTCATCTCTCTGGCTGCATTTTCCCACCTTTCACTTCTCACCTCTGTCTTTAGCAAGAACTATTAGACAATTGAGAACCATTAGGATGCACAAAGTTTGAAGATTTCCATGACAGGCTAACCAGGTCATGGAAGAGGACGATGTAGGCCCTACCTGGCAGAAGACAAATCCACACATAGGTAGGTCTATGTTATATGTGTTTATTATACCAAAAGAGAAAAGAATGCTTTTTTATCCCCCTTCTCCAAAACTCCCTCTTAACTTTTTCCCTAGTCTCTGTGCTCAGCTATGAGTCAGTCAGTTTTCTGATTCCATTTGTAAATTAATTTCCACAGTTCAGGAGCTGAGATCCAGGGTAAAACATCCCCCCTTAAATTGGCTTAAAATTATGTACCACATTCTGAAATGTCTGACTCTACTAAAGACTCCCAAGGGGCAGGAATAGGTGAGAATGGCAGGTGTCAAAAGTTTTTAGAGTGGACAATGAATTTTTCCTTTTTTTCTGAAGCCAGTCACCTGACTCTATTTGCTTAGTTATTTACTAATTTGCTTATTTATTTGTTTGATTTTTTTTGAGACAGCGTCTCCATGCAGCCTTTGATGGCCTGGAACTCCCTATGAAAACCAGTCTGGCTTTGATCTCACAGAGATCCTCTGGCTTCTGTGTGCTGGGATTAAAGGCTGTACCACACAATGGCTTTGCCTGGCTCATTAGATACTGACAAAACTCAACCTCCTAACTTCCTCCAGGTATTCAAGGCATTTTGGCTGCCGTCTGTCTAAGAAATTCCTCAGAGAGGAGCCCGGATACTCAAAGTGAAGGGCTATTAAGAATAACTGTAAGGGCTGCGATTGGGGTGAATGGTGAAACTACAGCAATGTAGTCTGGACACTCATTTGATCAACTTGATTGAACAAACAACCTGTCACCCCCCACTGGATGGTGGGGCTGTAGGTGTTTGGGCACAACAGCCTGCAGATAGGTTTTACATGAAGGATGCTTGTACTCATGGATTATCACTTATAGCTAAAAATGAAAAAAAAAAAAGAAAAAAAACTGAGATAAAGATGCAGGACAGTTATGGCAGAATGCATGATTCTCATCAAGCAAGGAATCTATTTCTGGATCACAGGATAAAAGAGGTGCCTCTGTGTTTGTTTTAAACTATGTTCATTTTATCTTATATTCCTAGGCAGTTATTATTGCTTTATATGATCATTACAACATGTGGTACATGGGTAGAAAAAAGTCCATACGTGACAAGGAAATAACGACTTCATACATAAGAAGAACAGTGAATTGGGCCACTATCCGAAAAGGTGGGCTTTGTTTTATTGTGAGTTTTTTAAAATTAGGTTTTAGCTAGACATTCATACTTTTCCATTCTCCTTCTCTCCACCACCATACTCATCATATTCTGCCACTACGCGGATCTCGTTTTTTCTGATTACGCTAAATAACCATGAGTACAGCATCCTTATGAAATATCAGCGTTCAAACTAGCACATGTGGGCGAAGTGTCATCAATTTGATCAATTCCCTACATGAGTCAACCCCAACGGCCATTACCCGCTCCAGGTTACCTTGAAGTCACAGTATTAAAAATCATCTCGAATTTAATGGATCGCGTCTTTCTACTGTTCTCATACGACGTTCCAGGTCTTGCCTCTAGAGACGTCTAGATAAGATAACTACATAATGTGTTATGTACTACATAGCATATGATGATATTTAATGATCATTTTTAAATGAAGTTCATGGTACACTCTACTGTGGGATAACTGTGCATTTGCCTGGGTATTTCAAAGACCAATGGAATAGATTTGTATACAGGCCATGTGCTCCTGCACATTCAGGAGTGAATGTTTGCACGGTGGTCTTGCTGATCAGGGACATATTGTAGGTTTGATCAAAAATATGGAATAATTCCCTTATATCCAGGATCTGACATACATTAATAACTAACTATACCAGCATTTCGATTGATTAATGGCTACATTGCGCCAGCAGGATCAGAACATTATCAGAAGCTCTGGAACGGTATTCCTGCCATATTACCGTGATTTAATATGGTAACTTTAGTTGAAGTAAGAATTTCCATGAAGACTCATATATATTTCTATATTAGTTCAGTACCTGTTTTACATCTCAGAATCCTCATGCTGTTAAAGCACACATATTTCTGTTTTGACTGGACAGTTAAATGAATTAACTTAAAATGGTCATTGCTGTCAAATATAGAGACTTCAAATTAGTAAAGAACACTTGCAAATCAAATGAATGCCAATAAAAATATTCACCCACATGAAATATGATAACTTTAAGCTAATTTTAATAGAAGTACAATTTTATAGTATTAGTCCAAAATTTTGCTTTAACATATTATGTGAATTTGGAAGTCCATAACCTCTTAATTATAGTAATATAAGTAATTAATATCTTTATTTCCATTATTATTGCCTTAAGTAACTTTCCTGTAGTTACCTAATAAGAAAACTGTAACTCACTTTGCTTTTTTAAAAAGTCTATGATTCGGGTTGAGAGAGGTGCTAGCGGTTAAGAGCCTGACGCTCTGCAGAGGACCCGGTTCGATCCCCGAGCACCCACATGGCGGCACGCAGAACCGTCTAAAGCTCCAATTCCGGGAGAACTCCAGTTCCACGGGGGAATCCGGACACCCTGTTCTGACCTCTGCGCCATTGGCACGACAAAGGGTGCACAAACTTGCATGCAGGACATTTGACATTCATACACATACAGAATACAATAAATTAATAAAAAAGAGTTTAAAAAATCTATTGATTCTACAATAATTATTAGGATAATATGTAGTGTTACTAAAATGTTAGAAAATGGCCAAAATTGAATATACATGCTGAGCAAGAAATTTTCTACTCATTACTAAGGTATTATTTTGAAGATACAAGCCTGGCAGGCAAATTTAAGGAAGAGAAGCACTCTAGTTGGGACATAGTGGTGTGGAGGGAAGCAAGACACCAAGACGCACAGGCATGCAGCATCACTTCTGAGTCCTAAGACTTACATATAGTTGAATGATTCCATCACTTTAAGTTAAAGCAGGGTTGATTTTTCCAACAGCATGGTCTATTTTGGAAGTGAATAAGGATTTTTTTGGTAAACTTGTTAAAAAAGATTTAGACAGGACAGAGAGATGGCTAAGTGGGTTAAGAGCACTGGCTACTGTGACAGAGGACCAGGATTCAGTTCCCAGTAAGGGGACAATGTGGCTAACAACCTATCAGTAAATTCCAAGTTCCAAGGGGATTCTGACACCATCTTCTGACCTCTATAGCATATGCATGTACTTATACACTGGAAGCAAAACACTTATAACCATAATAATAAAAACAATAAATTTTTAAAAGATTTTAAAAAGATTTACATATAGCACTGGGCTGTGGTACGCACCTTTAATACAACAAGAGAGTTAGGAGTGCGATGTCTGTGAGTTTAGATGTGGCAGCTTGGTCTATCAATAGTGAGTCTAGGTCAGCTGGGGGACTAAAGGAGACCTGTCGTCAAAAATACCAAAAAAAAAATTTTAACTTATCAAGTATCAAGCATTCTTCTTTCTTAAATCATAGTGGAGTAGTTAAATAAATATTTTTCTCATTAACATCTAAGTATATAGATTTAAAATGGACTTTTGACATATTATTTATTTTATTATAATTATTTTTCTCAATGGCTATCATGGTAAAACATAACTCGTGCTAACTTTAAGCATGCATCCTTTGAAAGTAATCAAGTACCTTGAAATCACAAGTGTTTAGGACACTGGAGTACACAGGATGGTCTAAGTGAAACACATGTGTTTAGAATGTGAGGAATGTAGCTCAAATCCTGATGTTATCGTTCTCCAGCTGAGTGGGATTGTAATGTCCAGAATGAGCAATATGAAAAATGGTCTAGTAATATTATTGCTCTGGCCATAGGATGGGGAAGGATGCTGTGAATTGCTGTTTGGAGACAGGAACTGGCCAGTGCACACATGAATACACCCACAGCTGCAGTGGCTATTTGCATGATAGCCACATAACATCAAGCCAATTAAAATTCCAACATGGATGGATGGAGAGGAATTTCCAAGTCTCCAAAACTAGCTGTGCAGCCATTATGAGTTACTGGCTGCCAAAGGAGGGACATTCACTTGTATTGGAGAGTGTGGCCAATGATAGGTTCCCCACGCTGCAGATAACTCCTTACCCTCGCACAGAGAGCAACTGGGTTGTATTTTTTTTTAAATGGCAGAAGAAAGAACATGAAATTGGGATGGAAATATGTGTGTGTCGATGTCTACAGGGAGTTGGAAGGGAGTCTGGATAGTAGATAGTATAAATGTATGAAATGTTCAAAGAATAAATAAAATATTAAATTGTTTTACAGAGATTAATTAAAGGAGTTCAATTTTTCTCCAAATATGGATGAGAATGAAGTATGGTCAGTTCTTTCAGCTGTAATGAGTCTAATAGGTGTGTAATAATACTTGATTATAGTGCATATTTCTATTTTCTTAATGAATAAGCATGCTGAATATGTTTTCTTTTACATTCTTTCCATACATCTATAATATTTTTGAAGTATTTACTTGTTTTTAAATTTAGGTTGTTTTCATTTTTGAGCTTTCTTTGCTAAGAAATAATAGTATTGCAGTTTGGTATTTAAAAATTCAAAAATTTCAATTTTCTTGCTCTCCTTTATTCTTTTTCTTAATTTTTTAATTTTATTAAATTATGCATTTCATTCAGTGGTTTCCAATCAAACCCAATCTCTCCATGCCTCAATCCCCCAGCAGAATTCACACATTAAAACATTCAAGATGAGCCCTGTCCAGTCAAGCTCTTCAACCCAGATGTCCTTCTGTGCAAGTAGATCTGCTGGGATCTAGTCAGTACATCTAGAAATCTTATTGTATACTCTTCCTCATTCAGCACGTACTCCGTCTCTTGTAGTTTTCAGTCTAGGGCAGTTCCCCACCACATTTCTCTTGCTCTACTCTGAGACCTTTTCAGAGTTGGCATTGCTCCTGAGCCTGCTGCCAACAGTGATCCCTAGCAGTGGGTGGGTGAGTTTATCATAGGGTCCTATCCAGGGGATACCACACTCTGGAGGCTCCTATTCTTTGAAGCTTGACTACTTTTGACCTTGCGTTTGCACCCCACTCTGTTGTGTAGGAAGCTTTACTGGTGAGAGCCGAGGGATGCACTCATTGTCTCTCCGCCCCTCATCCTACACGTACAGGTCCAACTGTAGACGTGTCTCCTGGAATGGGGATCTTTTTTACTGTGTCTTTCTAGTTTTCTATATGTGAAGTTGTCTGTATATTTTGTCATATTTATGTTCAAGTGCTATACACTTTCATGTTATGTGCAATGCTATTTGTTTAAAAAATTATTGCTCATTGTTAACATATGAAAACAAATTTTCCCCACATGGATCTTGTATCCTGAAACCTTTTCAAACTTGTTTGGTAATTCTAGGAGGGTTTTCCGTGGAGTTCATCAGATTTTCTATATCAACACTTTAGCATCTGAAAATGAAGTCAGTTTGACTTCTTTTTGAACCTAGATAGCTTTTTATTTATTTATTTTTCTTGCTCACTTCTTTGAAATGGTACCTCCTGTTCAGTGTTAACAGAATTGGGTGAGAATGGATGTTATTGCCTTATCCCTTTTATTTTAGATGAAATATTTGATCTTTCATGAGTAAATATGATGCCAGCTGTAGGTGTTTTGTAGCTTAAATTTATCAGGTTAAGGAAACACCATTCTATTTTAGCTTATGTGTTATTGTATTGAACCTTGCTTGGGGATATGATTAAGTTACAGAGAAAGACTGTAATTCTTACTTTTAAGCTTTTGTAGGCAGTTCCAAAACAGACTTGATTTAGTGCTTAATATTTATCAAATTCTGAGAGAAAGCATTTCTTGAATATCCTGCCCAATGCTCTTATTTGCTGAGTTACTTCTCATCCTTCAGTATGTTGTGAGGATGGCTGTTTATACTTCTGTTTGTCTGTAGTTTTTTTCTTATGCCTGTGCTCCTGGGTGCTAAGCTGGAAACTTGATGCTGACACTGCTCAACCTCCTCAAGTCCTTCTCTATGCATCTCTGTTCACTCAGGATTCTGTCTATCACATATCAATCTTCTGCCTCCCATAGGCCTAGGTCAGTCCCCCCAAAGTGTCTCCCAAGTTCTCTTTGGTACCCACTTCCAGTACTGCTGTCTGGAAGCTGTTTCGGCTTGATAAAGATTCCTGCTGACCCAAATCTGGAAAATTGGGCTTCTTTGTGTGTTTTTCAGTTTTTAAATGATATCTCAGGAAAGAAGATAAATCTAGCCCCTCTTTTTCCATCTTGACTGGAAGCAGAATAAGATGTGGTATTATACACTTTTTTTTCAAGTATATGGTAGATTAGTTAATTCTCATCAAGCAAGGAATCTATTTCTGGATCACAGGATAAAGGGTGCCTCTTGTTTGTTTTAAACTATGTTCATTTTAATCTTATATTCCTAGGCCGTTAAGCTTTATATGATATTAAACATGTGGTACATGGTAGAAAAAAGTCCATACGTGACAAGGATACGACTTCATACATAAGAAGAACAGTGAATTGGGCCACTATCCGAAAAGGTGGGCTTTGTTTTATTGTGAGTTTTAATTAGTTTTTATTATTTGTGCATTTCATACATTTTTTCCAATTCAGTTCAGGTTATTTCAATTTCCTCCCCCCCCACCCCCCACCCCATCCAGAATCATGGCTTCGCCATAACTGTCCTGAATCTTTCTCTCAGTTTTTTTTTTTTCTTTTTAGCTTACGTATAATCATGAGTAAAGGATCCTTCATGCAAAACCTATGCAGGCTTTGTGCCCAAACCTACGCCCCACCATCCAGTGGGGGTGTGACAGGTTGTTTGTTCAATCAAGTTATCAAATGAGTGTCCAGATACATTGCTGTAGTTTCACCTCACCCCAATCGCAGCCCTACATTCTACCACGCCCCTCTTGCAGGTTTTCCTAGCTTAGAAAAGGGGCACAGTGTGGATGAGAGGTACAACAGTCCACTCCTCTGGAGCTGTTAACTTGGACTCTGGTTCAATTCTAGCTGTTTCCTTTCATGGCTGACCGTTTGTCAGGATAACCTTTCGATCCTACTAATGAAGAACAGCATTAGATATATAGGTATTTAAGCAGCACTAATAGTTATGGTAGGTTACTTTAGCATAGACAATGTTTGGTATGTTAATCCATGAATTACAATTTTCCCCTGTTAAATATACAGGGTCTTAATGTGCTTAAACATTTCCAACCGTAGAGGTGTAAGATTGTGGCATCAGTATGGGTTATTTCTCCAAGGGAGAGCCAATAGCCAATTAATTGGGATATACAGCACATGACTGCCTTGCTGCACAGTTTTCCAGGCAGTGAGGGACTGGTGCTGAGGGTGGATCTTGCTTGACTCAGGGAGACCCTATTTGCTTTATTGGTTGAGTCAACAATTATTGTGATTTTATATTCTTCTTCCATCTATATTCCTCAGGAAACTCATGATGAACAAATTACAATTGTACTAAACCTTGAAACCCCAGCAAACTTGTCCATTTTTGATTAATGGCTCTATCATCTGCTGCCAGCCAGGATTCTATAGACATTAATTTTAGCAGGAACAGCTGGTTCTGGGATACAGGTGCAGGCTGTTCCTGCCACATGATTTACCTGTGATATATTAATAAAATAATGGTGCTTTAACTTTTTCAGATACTACTGGAAAGTCAAGTCAATTCTTCATGGAAGGAGAAGAAATGACTCATATATATTTAATTTCTTAGTACCTGTTTTATCTCAGAATCCTCATGCTTTAAAGCACACTATTTTCTGTTTTGACTGGACAGTTAAATGAATTAACTTAAAATGGTCATTGCTGTCAAATATAGAGACTTCAAATTAGTAAAGACATTGCAAATCAAATAGACATGCCAATAAAAATATTCACCCACATGAAATATGATAACTTTAAGCTAATTTTAATAGAAGTACAATTTTATAGTATTAGTCCAAAATTTTGCTTTACTTCTTGTGAATTTGGAAGTCATAACCTCTTAATTATAGTATGATTAATTAATTAATATCTTTATTTCCATTATTATTGCCTTAAGTAACTTTCCTGTAGTTACCTAATAAGAAAATGTAACTCACTTTGTTTTTAAAAATCTATTGATTCGGGTTGGAGAGATGGCCTAGTGGTTAAGAGCGCTGACCGCTCTTGCAGAGGACCCGGGTTCGTCCCCAGCACCCACATGGTGGGCCGAGAACCATCTGAAACTCCAAATTCCGGGAGAACTCCAGTTCCAGGGGAATCCGACACCCTCTTCTGACCTCCGCGGCATTGCAACGAGGGTGCACAAACTTGCATGCAGACATACATTCATACACATACAGAAATAATAAAATTAATAAAAAAAATTTTAAAAAAAATCTATTGATTCTACCCATAATTATTAGGATAATATGTATGTTACTAAAATGTTGAAATGGCCAAATTGAATATACATGCTGAGCAAGAAATTTTTACTCATTACTAAGGTATTATTTTGAAGATAAAGCCTGGCAGGCAATTTAAGGAAGAGGAAGCACTCTAGTTGGGACATAGTGGTGTGGAGGGAAGCAAGACACCAAGACGCACAGGCACGCAGCATCACTTCTGAGTCCTAAGACTTAACATATAGTTGAATGATTCCATCACTTTAAGTTAAAGCAGGGTTGATTTTTCCAACAGCAGAGTTATTTTGAAGATGAATAAGGATTTTTTTTTTTTTTTTTTTGAGGCGGAGAGATGGCTAAGTGGTTAAGGCACTGGCTACTGTGACAGAGGACCAGGATTCAGTTCCCAGTAAGGACATGGCTAACAACCATCCGTAATTCCAATTCCAGGATCTGACACCATCCTCTGACCTCATAGGCATTGCATGTACTATACACTTGGAAGCAAAAATTATACCAATAAAATAAAAATAAAATAAAAGATTTTTAAAAAAAAAAAAAGCTGGGCATGGTGGCGCATGCCTTTAATCCTAACACTAGGAAGACAGAGGCAGGCCGATGTCTGTGAGTTTGAGGCCAGCCAGGTCTACAGAGTGAGCTCCAGGCCAGCTGGGACTAAAAGGAGACACTGTCTCAAAAAATACCAAAAAAATTTTTAACTTATCAAGTATCAAGCATTCTTCTTTCTTAAATCATAGTGGAGTAGTTAAATAAAATTTTTTTTATTTTATTATTATATTATTTAATGGAATTTTGACAATTATTTATTTTTTATAATTTTTTTCATGGCATCATGGTTAAAACATAACTCGTGCTAACTTTTAAGCATGCTTTTGAAAGTAATCAAGTACCTTGAAATCACAAGTGTTTTAGAAACTGGAGGTACACAGGATGGCTAAGTGAAACAGCATAGTGTTTAGAATGTGAGGAATGTGCTCAAATCCTGATTTATCGTTCTCTAGCTGAGTGGGATGTTGTCCAAATGAGGCAATATGAAATGGTCTAGTAATATTATTGCTCTGCAGTTTCTGAGAAGTGTTAAATATCCAGTTTATTTCTAAATGCAAAAAAATTGCTTTCACTAAGTTTTGTAGTTGTGGCAAATTAGGTAATATGCGTAGGAGTCGTACCTCATCAACAGTGAATTGCTTTATGAAGGTTGCTTTCATTACCAAAATATATGCTGGGGAAGTTATTTACATAACATTTAGCTTAAAGATCCAATTCATAAACATTTTGTTCTGAGCAGGAAAACTTAGTCATTTCCTTAAAATACTTTACAGGTTTTGTTACTATGGAAATAAGATAACTCCAGAAACATTAGAGACTCAAAAGGCAACAGGATTAGAGCAGGTATCACTCTTCGGAAAGTTTGTTTTTCTCTCCTTACTTGCAAATAGAGCTTTGCTTTCACTTTAAACCTTTTTCTTCATAGGAAGATCTGTACTTAATTGGCACGGCAGACCCAGAATGAGAAGAAGAGAGCTTTCCAGCAGACCTCTGCTGGCAAGAAGCACTTAGGCTAATTTATCCTTCCATGGCAATTACTCTGATACCACTGATGCTTCAGGGATTGCCAACTGATGATGCCTGCCAGTTTACACCTGTAGACACCTGCTGGCTAGGCAGGAACACTTTGAAAAGTTCCCCCATGGAGACAGGCTTATCAATTCTGTCTACTTTTGGTATCACTTGTTTTTATTTCATTCCAACTCCTTGACCTATTTTTTTGTTGGATTTTCTGTACGCTGACAAAATATAAATGAAAATGAAACATTAAGAGTTCACTCAACAGCAGATTGAAGCATCTCATTCCCAGAGTAAGGAATTTTCAGGTGGTGATACAAACTGAAAATGTGAACAGGATAAAGTGTCTTCCCAGAAGATGGGTTGCTCTATATAAAATAAAGCTTTTTAAGCTATAAATTTGGGCAAAAATGGTAAAAGTGTTAGTGAGAACTTCAAATGTTGGCTATTTATTAGTTTCTAAACAGTGAAAATGGTACTGAGACAGGCTGTTGAGTGACACCTTTGGCAACCAGCAAAGCAAGGCAACTCCCCTGCTAAAAAACATCTGCCCTTTCTGGCAAGACAACACTCAGCAACTCCACACATGTAATTTGTGGTCAGGAACTTCCGTGTAGAAGGAGAGAGAAGAAATTTGGGCCAGCAGTCTGCTCTTGAAGTGGACGTTGAGAGGGGCAGCCCTATTTGCAGTCCAATGTATATTCCTGATGGGAGCATACATATCTTGCTTATTACTCTCTGCCCTTATTCTGTTGAGTCAGGGTCTTTCACTGAACTTGGAGGTAGGGTGACCCTGAGCTCAGATCCTTATGCTTGCCTAACAAATGATCCTATCCAGTGACCCAGCTCCAAGTCCAGTGCAGGAGGCAAGCTCCAACAACAGAGGTCTCATGTCATCTCTCTGGCTGCATTTTCCCACCTTTCACTTCTCACCTCTGTCTTTAGCAAGAACTATTAGACAATTGAGAACCATTAGGATGCACAAAGTTTGAAGATTTCCATGACAGGCTAACCAGGTCATGGAAGAGGACGATGTAGGCCCTACCTGGCAGAAGACAAATCCACACATAGGTAGGTCTATGTTATATGTGTTTACTATACCAAAAGAGAAAAGAATGCTTTTTTAACCCCCTTCTCCAAAATTCCCTCTTAACTTTTTCCCTAGTCTCTGTGCTCAGCTATGAGTCAGTCAGTTTTCTGATTCCGCTTGTAAATTAATTTCCACAGTTCAGGAGCTGAGATCCAGGGTAAAACATCCCCCCTTAAATTGGCTTAAAATTATGTACCACATTCTGAAATGTCTGACTCTACTAAAGACTCCCAAGGGGCAGGAATAGGTGAGAATGGCAGGTGTCAAAAGTTTTTAGAGTGGACAATGATTTTTCCTTTTTTTCTGAAGCCAGTCACCTGACTCTATTTGCTTAGTTATTTACTAATTTGCTTATTTATTTGTTTATTTTTTTTGGACAGCGTCTCCATGCAGCCTTTGATGGCCTGGAACTCCTATGAAAACCAGTCTGGCTTTGATCTCACAGAGATCCTCTGGCTTCTGTGTGCTGGGATTAAAGGCTTTACCACACAATGGCTTTGCCCGGCTCATTAGATACTGACAAAACTCAACCTCCTAACTTCCTCCAGGTATTCAAGGCATTTTTGCTGCCGTCTGTCTAAGAAATTCCTCAGAGAGGAGCCCGGATACTCAAAGTGAAGGGCTATTAAGAATAACTGTAAAGCGGGTGGTGGTTGTGCATGCCTTTAATCCTAGCACTCGGGAGGCAGAGGCAGGTGGATCTTTGTGAGTTCAAGCCAGCCTTGGTCTACAGAGTGAGTTCCAGGACAGCTGGAGCTACAGGGACGGCCTGTCTCAAAAAGCCAAAAAAAAAAAAAAAAAAAAAAAAAAAAAAAAAAAAAAAAAAAAAAAAGAATAACTGTAGATGGCTATGGGGCTGGAGAGATGGCCTAGCGCCAACTGTTCTTGCAAAGGACCGGGGCTCGATCCCCAGCACCCACATGGCGGCTGAGAACCATCTTTAACTCCAGTTCCAGGGGAACCAACACCCTCTTCTGACCTCTGCGGCATTGCAGGACACGGGCGCACAAACCTACATGCAGACATTACATTCATACACATAAAAAATAAATAAAATTTAAAAAAAGAAAAAAGAAAAAAGAAAAACTGTATATGCCTAGAAAACTTTTACCTGGAAAAGGGACATAAATTATGGGGAAGATATTTCCAGAAGACATATGAGCTCCTAAAACTATCCAATAACGTTAAAGATAATTTCAAGAAGAAATTATTCCCACTGTCCAGGGTCTCCACTTTGGGAGAGAATCAAGACTATAATTCTCCATTCATCTCTCCTCTCCATGAAAATCATCATGGGAATTTCCCCTTCTAGTCCAGTGGACTGCCTATTTAGTGTATCATTAACCACTGGGGAAAGTTGGATCCAGACAACCTTAGGAAATGGCATATCATATTTTGCTGCAATATCTCCTTGCCTCAATACAAACTGGTAGATTGAGAGACATGGACTCAAAATGGCAGTCTTAGACACAATACTATTCTGCAGTTACGGTTTTTGTAGAAGACAAGGGAAATGGCCTGAGGCCTCATGTGTCCAGACTTGTATTTCTCTCAGGAACCTTTGCTCTATAAATTAGCAAGAGTTTGTGAGATGGGAAAAGCTTGGATGGTCTAGATGGTCCACTACTTTGGAGTCCAATAGTAGGAGTCCCCCTCTCCGAGGGGGTGGGGGCAGTAGGGAACATAGCCTGTACCTCCTACTGCTCCCCCTAAACCTGATGCCCAAACTTTATCTTAAATATACCCATAGTGGAACTTCATAGGCACAACAGGTGCTCTTACCACTGAGAGTAGTGGCTGGAACTGAAGGAAACCTTCCATTTTGGTACCATTTACAATAACTGGCATCCTGCAGTATAAAAAAAAAAAAAAACACTGGGAAGTTGCTCTGAGAACCCAGATAGATATACTAGTGGGCTCTAAACCCTGACACTAGCTTTTGGTCTTTCTTCAGAGGGTATGCAGTTTATCTTAACCACCTGATGCACATAAACTGCAAAAGAATGCATTTTAGCAGGAATTAAGAAAGCAAGCACATAAAAATGTCTGCTAGAAACCCCAAACAGAATCATTGGGTGATGAAAGTATCTATGACCCCCTAACTGGGATTACAACACTGATAGGGGGAAAAACAAATAGCAGAGCCAAATTTCCTAGAAGCCTATATAGGGAGAGTAAGAAAAGAAATAGGTAAATCAGTTATTTATGACAAAATTAGAGAGATCACTCATGAAAACAAAAGAATTCTGCTGTGCTTTATACTCACTGGTTCTCATTATTTTTTCTAAATAATCATTTCCCCCTCAGTTCCATGAAGTGATTATGCTGCCAGAAATTGACCCAGTGGATTGGTCTTCAAAGATACAGTCAGGCTTCACATCCTTCAGACAGGATTTGATTCAGACGCCTGCCCTGGGACTAACAGAGCACCTCACATCATTTGCAGGAGACAAAAATGGAATAGCCATCGTGGTTCTAACCGGCATGTAGGCTCTGAACCATGACCGACTTGGTGTTCGATGAAGGTGGACATACGGTCAGTAGAGGGTGATAGCACCCACTGTCCTTTGAGTGAAAGACTCTGTTAAGGTGGCTCTAGCACTGACAGACTTCTGACATCCAAAACCTATCAGGTCAAAATTATTCTGGAAGTTAAAGGACGCCTCTTGGTGACAAGAGGATGAATAATCAAATCCAAGGTATTTTCCTGCCCCTCTCATGCACTCGGACCAGAGAGTTGAACACTTTTGTGAACAGGTTATTTCTCAAATATATCTTAGCTGAACTGTCCTAATAGACCAATCCCTGCCCACTCTGGAGAAAGAATGGTGCATTGATGCTGGTAGTTATATCATCCATTGTGAATAAAGGGCTGGATATGCTATTGTGAGTCTCAACAGGGTGAGTCAAGTCACAGATACTACCCCTGGGGAAATCTTCCCAAAAGGACAAAAGGAAAAAAAGATGAATATTTATACTCATGCTTAATATTTCTCTTTGTTGTTACATGCCCAAGAGGGATATGGTAAAAAAGGAGGTTGCTGACAGGGAAGCTGCCCTTCATTAAATATCAGAAAAGAGATCCTTCTTCTACTGGAAGCTGTTAACCTTCCCTGAAAATAGGCAGTGATCCACTGTAGAGGTCATCTAAAGGACTATATATCAAACTCTGAGATAATTCAAGTGGCTGAGAGATGGGCGACATCTTCCATTTCTGTGAAAGATTATAAGAACCAAGGTATATAGCCCAAAGGAAGTATCCAGTATAAAAGGGAAGGAGATATAAAGAAGGATGGTGGTGACAAACAGAAGGAAAACTAATTTTACCAAAAGCAGCATAACAGAAAACAAGATCCTACATGACTCTTCATGGATCACACTGCCACTATGAATACAGTCTCCTGTCTTTTTACAGGGACTGGCTTAATGACAGCCATCAAACCATTGTGGCAAGCATGCCCCTCTGTGTGGACCAAGAATAGTCTCTCAAAATAACTCAATTCAAAGAAGGGGAAATTATCCAGCTGAGGACTGGCAGATAGATTATACCAACATGCCTGCTTTTGTCAAGAAATCTCTAGGGTTGATAGAAATCTTTACAGAGTGGAGTGAAACACCTCCACCTGTTTAGAGGAAGAAACTAAGGTAGTTAAAGAACTCCTCAAAGAAATCAGTTCCCAACTCAGCCTCTCAAAGCCACTACAAAGGGATAATATACTATTTTTACCTGCCAGGTCACCCAAAGGATAGAAAAGGCCCTGGACCTAATGCATTATCTACATTTTATTGGAGGCCTGATTCTTCTGAAAAGGTAGAAAGGGTCAAAGCATTCACTTACTAAGTTATGCCAGATGATTTCAGAAAATGGCTGTCCCTACTTCCAATAAGCTGGATGAGGATAAGAACACAGCATGGGGGGGGGGGAGCTGGAGAGAGGACTCAGCAGTTAAGAGCATTGACTGCTCTTGCACACGACCCGCCTGGGTCCAATTCCCAGCATCCACATGGCAGCTAAGAAGCATCTTTAACTCCAGTTCCAGGGGAATCTGACACCCTCTTCTGACCTCTGTGGCATTGCACAACACGGGTGCACCAACCTGTATGCAGACAGTACACTCATACACATAAAAAATAACAAATAAAAAAAGAACACAACATGGGCCTTGTAATTTCCTTTTCTGTTGCTATGATAAATGTCATAACAACATCAAAAAAACTTAGGAGAGAATGTGGTTTATTACATTTCCAGGTTACAGTCCATCACTGACAGGACAAGAGATTGTCTACATATTTAATCTGGGACATAACTGGGAAGTTCCTTTTCTGTGTCCATAACAAAGCAGGCACTGCTCCTTGGGTGAGAAATTTACCTGCTGATCTTTGCTAATCTATTTACTGTCAGGCACTTTCTCATTCAACTGGAACTTAAAGATATATGTAAAAATCCTATTAAAAAGTAACTTTACTTCCTGGGTGCCTCCCCCAACTACTTCTAACCTGTTTATGAGCAGTCTAGATTATTATTTTTTTTCTGGGAGAAGGCCCACATCTAGGGAAAACAAAGCTCTTACCTACCAAAGTCCACATCTAATATTGTTTTCCCCTCACAGGCTACAGTTTAGGTTCCATTCAACTCTTATGGGATCTAAGAGAGGTACTTTGTAATTACAAAGACTAGATGACCAAACCAATCCACCAGCTCCAAAGACCCCCTTTGATAGGTGCCAGTTGAGCAGCTCAGACATAAATTCTACAGGGCAGACATGAAAATATGAACTCACCTTCCACTCCGAATCAGGCTTAGGAACCTCTCTGGGTGCTCATCTACAAGCAAAACTACATATTCCCAAGACCTCTTTTGGATCTGTGGATGAAAGAGTTATCTAGGCCGGGGGTGGTGGCACATGCCTTTAATCCCAGCACTTGGGAGGCAGAGGCAGGTGGATCTCAGTGAGTTCCAGGCCAGCTGGGATTAAAGGGAGACCCTGTCTCAAAAATACCAAAAAAGAAAGAAAGAAAGAAAGAAAGAAAGAAAGAAAGAAAGAAAGAAAGAAAGAAAGAAAGAAAGAAAGAAAGAGTTATCTAATCATACCTTTTTCTGGAAAGGAAGTTCCCCTGTAGGATTGGCAACACCCAGCATCTCCATTGCTTGGGAAAATGCCTCCTTATCTGTTCTTAATAGAACAGCATCTCTTTTGAGTGAATACTCAGAGTGTTTGCCTCAGCATGGGAGGAAGATCACAAAGAATCCAACAATAACTATCAAAAGAAACAAACAAGCCTCTAAGAAAAACAGCATAGGTCTCCCCAAAATTCAAGATCAATTAGATTCCCTTGCAGTGTGGTCATTTAAAATAGAATGGTCTTAGATTTATAGCAGGGGAAGGGGGAAGCTTCTCAAGGAAGAATGTTGCTGCTATGGTTACAAATCCAGAAAAGCTGAACAAAATCTCAAGACTATTCTTCAGAGAGCTGATACTATTGAATACCTAGGTAATATCCTCTTGACTAAAGGTTAGGAAACTTGAGTCTTGTTGACACTCTTTCCTCTGATGTTGCCTGCTCTTTCCTTGATTCGTCTGCTTACCTTAAATCTGCTTCTCTATTTTCAATAACTTATGCAGTTAATTTAGTCCATGATTAAACAAACCTAATTCCAAATGGTATTAGAATAAGGTTTCAGGCCAATTCCAGAAAGATACTCCCAAATCTATATAACATTAGTGATCAACCAGTAAATCTTCCTGATCAGCTCAAGCGAGGAGACTGCTGCTTCATTTCAACTCTGCAGTCTGGTGAAGAATTTTGTTAGCAATTTCTAACACTTTCTTTGGGAAGTTCTTTTCCTCAGAGTCATCAGTAGAAGAAGCCATATCCCTGATGTTTCTATTTTTAAATTTAAATTCTTTTATTTATATTTTATGGATATGAGTGTATTATTGCCTGTATGTATGTAAGTGCATCCAAGTCCTGCAATGTTCACTGAGGTCAGAAGAGGGCAGTGGATCCCTTGTGACTGGAGTTACAGGTGGTTTTTAGCTGCCATATAGGTGCTGGAAATCGAACCTGTCCTCTGCAAGAGCTTCCAGTGCTCTTAACCACTGAGAACCCAATTTAGGTGGTATAGTCATGCTGGAGGAAGCATGTCCCTGGGATCCTGTTTTGAGAGGTCTTAAGCCTTGCTAGATTTCTTGTCTATCACTGTTTCCTTTGCCTGTTTGAAGGTGTAAGTACTCTGCTTTCTGCTCTGGCCACCTCTTGCCACTATGGATCCCTGCCATTCTGGACTTTGTCTCCTTTGAAACTATAAGCTAAGCAGACTCTTCCTTCTCTGCATTGCTTTGTTAAAAGCAAGAACTCATTGCCAACGATTTACTTTCACTCTTTGTATCCCTAAAGATTTAGGGAGAGGTGCCTGGAAGTGGGTACAACATTCAAGAGCACTGGCTGCTGTTGCAGAGGACCTGGGTTCAGTTCCCAGAACTACATGACACTAACAACCAACCTAACTCCAGTTCCAGGGAATTGGTCGTCCTCTTCTCACCTCCACAGGCATTGCAAATACAAACAATAAGAGGTAAATAATAAATAAAATATTTTTAAAAATTTAAGGAGAAAAGTTTCTCAGGGGGAGGTTGAGGCAAGTTAGAATGGGGCAGCCCCTGTGACCCAAGGAAAGTCCCTTTACAGGAATGTATCATCACCTTTCTGGTAGGACAACACTTATTTCCTCCCTATAGGTTAGCAAATTTTAGTCAGGATATCTTTTGATTTTCCACTTTAAAAATTCTATACCTGCCTTTGTGGGGATTCATAGTTTTTTGACTTCAGAAGAACAACGTGGTGCTTGATGTGCAATGGAAATAGATAAGACCTAATCAAGTTTAAAGTCTGGGGCAAGGAGCATGACTAGAGAATGAGGGATTGTGAAGACATCTGGCAAAGTCCGTTTCTACAGCTATGGCAGGTACTACTTCCATTGAGAATCTGACTCCAAGCTGCATTTGGAGACCAGTGAGCAGGAAAGGTGGCCCCAGGGAATGCTTCTGTGGAACTGCATAGGTCCATGAATATCTGTGACTCAAAACCAAAGGAAATGAAAGTATTTTATTTCCTTTAAAAATTAAGGCACTTAAGAAAAAGGATAGAAGAAATATGAGATTGAATCTTTAATTTTTCTTGCCCTGAATTTACAATGTCAATGAAAATTTGTGGTTTCCATCTGAATTCACTATTTGGAAACTCACCCATGGAATAATGAGATGGAAATAGGGTGGAGAGGGCGATCCAGAAGGCCTGTGGTAATGAGTAAATATTTGGACATACTCTCTACAAATTACTTTTAACAAACTGGTAACCAAAAGCTAATTTTTGGCTTATAATTCTAGAGGAGTTCACTTAGCCTTGAACTCCTCTTATCACCCACACATAGCTTTATTTTCTCATCACCTTCCTTGTCTTAGATCTAGAGTGCTGTATGTATGGGTGTGTGTATATGGTGAATATTAAAAGCCCTGAAGCCAATGGTTATTTGATTATTCAATGGAAGCAATACAGATAAGATGACCATCTCATTTGTGTAGTAAACACTACATGGTATTCAACTGATAATGTCTATTTATCGTTTTGTGTGTGTGTGTGTGTGTGTGTGTGTGTGTGTGTGTGTGTGTATTGGCCTAAGTCGAAGGATCATAATGAGCAAAACTTTCTAATAAGATAGCGTCTGACTTTTACTGCATGTCATGCTAGACAATAAATCAGTTTTAGGCCTGCGTTCAGGAGAACAGTTCCTAGAGAAACCTGACAGAATAGGTTCTTAGCAGGTCTTGTTCCTCCTTGCCCAAAATAGAGTCATGCAAAACAGAAGCATGGTGTTTCTTTATTAAGGAACTGTAATGTGAATAAAATAGTAAAAAATACAGGCCTTATAGAAACATTATAAAATTTGCATACAGAAGATACTGTAGGCAGTCCTGAAGGCTGGGAACAACAAAGCCTGACTCAAACTGGCCAGAGCCACTGATGTACACTTAGAGACACTGTAGAGTGAAGATGATTTGTGGCTAATTGTAACACTAGACCTCACATCCCTGGGTGTGATTTAAAGTGTTAATGAGACACCTGATACAAGAAGTAGTATATGGAACTACATGGAAAAGATTAAGCTTGTATGTAAGCTACTAAACATTTTTGTACTAAACATTTTCCCTCTGCTTAGGCCATCTTCTTCCCTGGTAAGCATGTCTTTTTCAAATAAACTGCCCCCAATTCTGCTACTACCCATGTGTCTGTCTCTGGTCAATTACTTCTGGGGTATAACGTCCAGGAATCCCTCTGGAGGTACCCAACAAATCGTGACACATAGGTATATCATTATAGTTCCTGTTCTTCCTGTGCTACATCAAGAGTAAAGCAAAGCTCATAATGTTTCTAAGGCAGACTTGCCTTTACCGCAGCAGTGGTATTTAGTTAAAAGCAGCCACAGTCTCCTCAATTTGCCTTTCTACCCTTTTATTTCTTACTACTTTTCTACAAACAATCACTCCCTTTCTTGAGAGCACACGTCTGCAAATAATTCTTAATTTCTAAAATATATTTTCATTTACATTGAAGCTAACAGACTTTAGTGAAACCTCATCTATGGTTTTCAATGTGGAACAAAGACAATCTTTTCAAGTTATTATACATTAAAGAGTGATAATGATTCTGTCATCAACTAAGTCTGGTGATGCTGTCTCCTTTCTATGGGAATACTTAACAGGATGATGAAAGCTTTCTCCAATTTAGAATACTTGACCTCTTAAAAATTGATTTGACATCATTACCTGGGTATTCATTTTTTAAATTTTTATTTATTTTTATATGTATGAATGTACTGTCTGCATATACGTTTGTGTACCCGTGTCATGCAATGCCATGGAGGTCAGAAGAGGACGTCAGATTCCCCTGGAACTGGAGTTAAAGATGGTTCTCAGCTGCCATGTGGGTGCTGGGATTGAACCTAGGTCCCCTGCAAGAGCAGTCAGCACTCTTAACTGCTAGGCCATCTTTCCAGCCCCCGTGGATATTCATTTTATAAAGAAGAACCAATGCATGTATAATTTTTGATGGGGGAACAGAGTAATATGATTATTTCTGATTATCTATTATTCTTACAAATTACTTAGACATTCATAATTTGCATTTCAAAGTCAAAACTCTCCACATGCTTTAGGTTTATGGGCCAAGAAACAACTTATTTAAAGAAAAATGCACAGTACATAAAATTATCATTAGCATATGAAAGTGACCTACTTCAGTTGCATTTATAATATTATTGTCTTTTTTATTTGACTAAAAATAGTCAAGGCATATTAAATTAAGAAGTTTTTAAAACTTTTTATTTATACTACAAAATACTCTTACCTCTGTAATATGTTAGACTTATTCAGATTATGTGAAGTTAAGGTACAAAGAAATTTAAAGTCAAGTGATACATTCATAGAATTTTTGGAAGATCAGAAAAGAGGAGCACACTATGTACTGGGACATATCATTTGATATTTAACTATATTGTTTAGATTTTGTGTAAGAACATCAGAATGGTTAGCTTGAATTGTCATCTTGATACACCTTAAAATCACAATGAGAGATTGTCTACATTGGTTTGGCCTATGAGCAAGTGTATGCAGGACTATCTTGATTAAGTCAATAGATGCAGACAGCGTACTCCATTGTGGTAGGCACCATTCCCTAAGCAGGAGGTCCTGAGCTGTAGATGAGTGGAGGAATACAGCTGAGCCCAAGCAGACAAGTGAACATGAATGCATTTACTTCTCTCTGCTATTGATGCTGGTCATGATCTGAATATCAGCATCAAGTTCCTGCCACTGTGTCTTCCTTGCTATCATGGACTCTAACTTGGAACTGGGAGCTGAAATTATTCCCATTTTCTCTGAAGTTGTGTTTTCTCAGTGTATCTTATCACAGCAACATAAATGAAACTAGGATGAACAGAACCAACAATTCTTTTTTTTTTTTTTAGCTTTTTAATTTTTATTGAGCACATTTCATACAACATTTCTTAATCAAATTTAGACTCACTCCCCCATCCATGCTCACCCCTCCTGCCCCACGCCCACCATTAGAACTCATGGATTCTGTCTTACACAAGTCCTGTCTTGCATCTTTTTCTCAGTCTTTAATAATTTTTTCGGTGCACAGGTTTACTGTTTTTGTTAGTTCTTGAGTAGGTTTTTCTCTCTCTTTTTTGGTTCCCCTTTGATTTTATATAATTCCAAAATATGCATACATACACTCCACACATAAATCAAAATTACAAAATCTGAAAATAAACTATAGGCTAATTCCAAAGCACATTTTAACAATAAAGTTGCATGCAGGTAAAAAGAAGTATAACTTTACATTCTCTCTTTTTTAGAATATGAATATTAATATTCCTATATTATAGAACACACCATAGGATTACATAAGGATAAAATATGAATGGGTTTAGCCTGTATCAATAAAAAGAGAAAATATTATTTTACAAAATATTTTTTTAACTGTTAAATATAATCTTTTTTTTTTTTCCTAAAGATGTCATGTTTTCCCCAAGGAAGTGCTTGAAGCTTCCTCCTTGGCAAACCCAAACAACCATCAATCCTGCCCCCGTGCTCCACACTGGGGTCCCTCCCCACCATGGTCACCCAAATTAGGTCCAGCAAGCATGTGTCCTGTCTTGATCTTCCTGTACTGGCCTCAACATTTCTTAGGGGCAAAGAGATGCTTACATTTGCTGTATCTCTTGACTATTAAAGGTCATAGGTCAGTTTCATTGTACTGTTATAACAGTGAGATTCTATTGTGCGGAGACTGGAAAGTTAACAATGACATGTCCTGAGATGTATGATACCTATGAGAGGTCTGAATGCCACCAATGATTAGACAGTTGGATACAGTTTATGATTTGAGAATCGGAGAGAGGTGGAGTTGTGTTGGTCATTTACTATAGTCTGTTAGTCCTTTAGTCACATGCGGCCACAATCCACTTGACATTCTTCTCTCCTAGAACGAGACTGGAAGTCCTACAAGACTGCAGGCTTTGGAGCTGTTTCCTGCTGGCAGGCTAACCTTTCCTAAACTGAGCTACTGGCAAGGACAGGAGAGGGGACCATGGGAGGTTATGCGTGGAATAAGAAATAAGGGAAAGAAACGGACTCATAGAGAAAAATCCTGGAGGAAAGTGACTCAAGTTTAGTGTTGGAACTCAAGGCTTTTATAGCAACCCATGCATGGGCCAGGACATGTACACACAATTGGGGGCTGGGGTAGGTAATTGGGGCAAGGGAACCTCAGGCTATATTCCAGATCAAAGTTCTTTCCTGAGAGATCAAAAGAGAGCCCAGGCTTCACAGGTATGTGAGAATAACAGCAGGGGTCAAGACTTTGGCTATTAGGTAACTGCTTTTTATTTATTTATTTTTTTGTCTTTTTGAGACAGGGTTTCCCTGTAGCCCCAGCTGTCCTGGAACTCGCTCTGTAGACCAGGCTGACCTTGAACTCACAAAGAATCACCTGCCTCTGCCTCCCTAGTGCTAGGATTAAAGGCATGTGCCACCACGCCCAGCTAGGTAACTGCTTTTAAGTGCTTCTGCTAAAAGAATACATATAGAGTTGGGTGGATCTGAGCATCAATTCAGCTATTATAGATTACAGAAGTTCACATTCCGGAACTTGTAGCTTTCTGATACAGGAGCATTATATAATTGTAGAAGAATTTCCTAAAATCTCATTATGATTTGCATCTTCTTCCCTCTCCAAATTTTATCCATTTATATTAGAAGGTAGTGGGATTTTTTTCACTGATGCCAGTATCATAGAGTAGGTCGTAATGTGGACGGCATGAAGAGAACACTATGAGTTTGGTTCTGAGGTTGTCTCTAGTATTGAGATTCTGGAAAGATGAACTTTGGATGACCCTTGCTCAGTGATAGTCCTCTGGCAAGTTTGTTAGAAATGATTTGTGAATTTTGTTTTAAGTCTTGAGTAGTAATGAAAAGAAAACCTTCAATTAAAAGTCCAGTCATCCAGCTGGTGATGTAGTTCAGGGATGGAATGCTGAAAAACTTTCATCAGGATAAAGGTTTCACCCCCTGCACTGTGTACCAAGAAGAGCAGCAACAAGGAAGCCAAAAGTCTTCAGAACAAGCACATTTGAAAATTCCATAGTAACTTTTCTCCCAGTCTTTTATTATTTTTAAAGGTTTAAGTTTAATGTGTTTAAAGAAATGCAGGAGGAGACTTAAACGGCATGTTGCATAATCAAGTTTGATAACAAAGATTGTATTTAGCTCTCCATAGTAGGAGACTTCCTAACTACCTCTTAATAAAAAATTCATATAATCTAGGGGGAATAATTTTGTATGCCTCAATACATGCACATGTACAAATGGTAACATTAATGCAGAATTATTTTATTTGCCATCCTAGTCTCTTCTATGTCTGATGATTTCAACATTTATTAAGTTACTATCCTTTTTATTAGATGGCATGCTACTTAGCTGATGTGCTAAATTTTAAAAATCCAATGATCCCTTTGTAAGTCAATGATTTTTCACTTAGCATGCAGTCATTGAATTTGTGATTTGTTACTTGATAGAATTGTAATTTTCTATTCAAAACCAGTTTATGCAGCAGCTTGTCTAAATTTCAGTTAATGAAATCAAATAAGACTTATCTGAGGATCAAATATTTCAGTGAATTTTTCTAATAGTTGATAGCATGTTAAGCATAGATCCAAGCTGATAAATATAAAAGTTTTTCATATACTATAAACTATGTAAGAAACTGATATATGCAAGGTATAGCCTCTTAAAATTTTACCTTTCAAAAAATGAAATATCAGTAGTGTAAAATTTAAGTATTTTCTTTAATGTCATTACTTATATAGGACTCTCAATCTCAGCAACAATCTGTGTTTGTGCTGAAATTGCTAAATTATTTTATTTACAAAAGACAAGGAGGTTATATATATTTAAAAAATATTCAACATTGTAGTTATTTCTGGATGACGGAAATGTCTTTCTAGAAAAACAAATTTTATAAAATGAACAAGAAAACTGCAAAAATATTCTCATACTTCTAATAACTAATGGAGCAGGTAAATCCAGTCTCTATATAAACCTTTTGAGAAATCAGGTGTTGAGGTGGCTGCTTAGTTCTAGGAGCCACACTGAAAGGAGCAATGGGGATTTTTAATATAATTCCCTGAGGTCCAACATCCTAAGAATGGATGCTGATCAGGTTGATGAAGCCAAGACAATGGGATGTCGTATCATTGCCCAGGAGCCTCAAACAAAAGGCTTTTCTGCTTTATTACAGACAGGAGAGATGGGAGAGATGACAGGGTTAAGTGTATAAGAAGCTGAGGTGACTGAGGAGATCTTGGTGGAAGCACCAGGGAATCTGGTTTCCACTAACAAAGAGAACATAAAAGGAGATGGCCAGGCTAGGAGAGTACATGTGTAAGGACACAGTTGGGCTAGAGACCTCAGTCCTTGACTGGAACTCTTTTTGGAAACCTCATTCTCTATATCAGGTTTACAAGTCCTTCTCACCTCCTTTCACAGGTCTGCCAGTCAGAATTTACCTTTGTCAATGGCCAAGCATGAATGATCATTATAGTGGTTTTGTTCTAAAACCATACTTCTCTAATATGTGTTTAGCAGAGTATATTTTATACATGTATGCATATTATCATGTATTAGAAAATGTTATTTTTAATCCTTTTTACCAGAATTAGTACCTAAAATTCATTCAGAAAAGTATAATTCCTACATAAAGAAAGCTGTGTAATTTATTGAATGATTTAAGGTTTAAATAATTGGAAAGCCATACAACATTTAACTGTGTAAAGATATCTAAAACCTTCTAAAACTATTAATTTCTGAAATTTAACTTAATTTCAATGGGTGGTTTGTGGATATAATGAATTAATTCAAAACTTCTCTTGAAGAATACAATGCATAGGTAAAGCTTTCAATCAACTTTGACATTATAAAAATATGTTAAACACATCATAGTTTCATATTTCTGACGTTTGGGATTTTATTTTTGATGAGAGATTAATAGGAATTAATTTCGAAGTCTATACTGAAAGTCAAATTGAAGGGTTGTATAATGTGAATCAGGGAAGAGTACAAAGATTAGGAATATAGGAGCCCGCCCAAAGTGGCCCTGAAAAGAGATCAGGGGTTAGGTAATTTAACCAATGAGGTCTGATAGTAGCAATAATATTTGTTAAACTTAGTGTTTTTCCAAATTCAATTTTTATTTTTTTATTTTTTATTTATTTATTTTTTTTATGTGTATGAGTGTACTGTCTCCATGTAGGTATGTGCACCCGTGTCATGCAATGCTGTGGAGATCAGAAGAGGGGTGTTGGATTCCCCTGGAAGTGGAGTTAAAGACAGTTCTTAGCCACCACGTGGGTTCTGGGAATAGAACTGCTGAACCACCTCTCCAGCTCCCCAAATTAAATTTTTAGAAAATAAATGGTTATGCTCAGCTTGATTTGCTATGTGAAGGCACTATGCAATGAAGCATATAACTAATTCTTATGTTTGTTTGTTTTCATTTTGAAATACTTTGGGAAAAATGGATGAATACTAAAACAAACATGGGTGACCTCAGAGTAAGAAATCTGTTTTCTCCCCTTTTTTTGGATTACTAACATAATCTTTTATGATTATATAATCCTGCATTGGCTAATCTTGTTGTCAATTTGATACAACTGGGAAGGGGGATCCTCAACTTTAGAATTCCCTCCATCAGATTGGCCTGTAGGCATATCTGTGGGGGTAATTTTTTGTGATTTTTAATTAATGTAGGAGAGGTCAGCTTACTGCGGGTGGTGTGATCCCTGGGCAGGTGGGGCTGTGCTGCTTAAAAAGGTGGCTGAGCGTGTGTGGCTTTTTTTTTTTTTTTTTCTTTTTTTTTTAATCCTGGCAGGCGGCTCTTTGTGAGTTCAAGGCCAGCCTGGTCTACAGAGCGAGTTCCAGGACAGCTGGGGCTACAGGGAGACATGTCTCAAAAAGACCAAAAAAAAAAAAAAAGAAAAGGGTGGCTGAGCAACCCAGAGGAAGCAAGTTAGCAAGCAGCATAAGCAGCATAAGCAGCATCCTTCCTTGTCTGTGCTTCTGCTCCTCCTCCAGGTTCTTGCCTTGATTTTCTCAGTGCTGAACAATTACCTAAAAGCACTGAGAAAATAAAACCTTTCCTCCACAACGTAAACAGGAAAGCAAACTAGAACAACGTGTGAGTGTGTGTGTGTGTGTGTGTGTGTGTGTACATTTCAGAATAACAAACATGCATTTGAAAATAAATAAACCAAGCCATATTCCTCCTGAGTTGAGTGTCGTCGGCATTGTAATTAAATTAAACCCTCCTTTAAAACTCCCGAGTGGTCTCTCTGCTGCAACTTTACATTTGGAGGTCCTACTGAGACTTAGAGGTGACACCAGGGATAATCAGCAGAGACCTTCATTAGCAAGTCTAAAGCAAAAGGGAAAGTAAAGCCTGGTAGCCTCAGAACTTTATAGGCTCTGGAATAGCAATAGCGCGTTGGCTGGGCCTATTGGTCCAACCTCCCCTTTAGCTCAGGGGTCCACAGCTGCACTGAACCTGACCCTTGCTATGCCTGAAAATTTAGACCCCCCCCAGGGGTCCCGCCCCACCCAAAGCCATGTGAGCCACTGTATCTCTTACTGCAAGCTCTAGAAGAAAGTGTTCCACCTTTTTAAAGGAGGTGAATCTCTGGTGTCAGCGTGGTCCTCAGACCATGTGCATGCCAGGATACCTTTGACTCTGTCCCAACACATTTGTAGAGGCCACCATACTGCAATGTTAAACAACTGGGCCTTCTTGGGGCCATTCACTCACTGATGGAGACATAGTGATGGCAGATGATGGATGCTGTCAGTGAGGTTTAATTGGAAGAAGTTGGTCACTTTGGGGCATGTCACAGGGGACTATATTTTCCCAGGCCTCTTCCTCTTCCTGCTTCCTGGCTGTCATAAAGTTAACAGTGTCCTTTGCCACTTGCTTCTACCTTCATGATGTTTGGTCTCACCAGAGGCCCACAACAATGGAGCCAGCAGATCAGGGATTAAAACTCTGAAATTGATCCAAAATAAATCTTTCTTCATTTAAATTGTTTCTATCATCAGGTATTCATCACAGCAACAAAAAGACTAACACACCACATGATATGGTTCAGCAATTTCACTTCTGGATATACACTCAAAAGATTAAATAAAAGCAGACCTCAAATTCTTGCAAAAAAAAAAGAAAATAAATAAACCAAAAAATTTTGATTATGTTACTCAAAGGTGATTAGAATTCAGAAGGTCTTATTTTATGTATGTATGTATGTATGTATGTATGTATGTATATATGTTGTCTTTTTAAAATCAAAATGAGATAATATAGTATATGACTTCTGAAACCTGCCGTATAAGTATCAATTGCCAATGCTCCTTGAAAATTATTTTGTGATATTTTAATAGATGACTTGTCTAAATGAATACCTAATTAACAAATACATATTTCATCTTGCAGTCATATCACCCATCTCCTCTAGTCTAGCATGGTCTTATTTTTTTGATATATATATATATATATATATATATACACACATATGTATATGTATATATATTATGTAATATTAGTGAAACACTAGGAAAAAAATAACCGCAGTAAGGAGACAGTTGAGTGGGCGTCTGGGTCAGATACTGTAATCACAAGCCTCTTGTTTAAGGGCAGAATACTTAAACAGATACCTCAAGTACATAAAAAATCAGGTATTTGAACTTAAATATGAACATTTTACAATTGTATGGTTACTTAGACTTTGTCTAACCAATAACACTTAATTTGATCTTTTGATGTGAATAAAAATGTGTCAGGTCTTCGTACATATGAAGAAAGCTTAGTATTAACATGCTGGATTAATGCTTAAGGACAACAATATGACAATACTTGATTTACTCTGTGACAGCACATTTCAGTATTTAAAGAGATAATTTGGAGAACATTATGGTTAAAGAATTAAAAATAGTAAGGTTCAATTATTGTGCATATCTAAAATGTGGATTTAAAAGAACATGTACAATTTTGAAAGGTCAAGTATTTTAAATGATAGCTATGTTGTGTGTAATTGCCTCAGTATTTCAATGAGCCAGACCCCAATGGTGTATACAATGGGTTGCTGACAGAAGGACTTGGCACCCTGGAGTTAAAATGTGCTGATGGATTCATTCTCAGTATCTGGTTGCCTTCAGCATCTTGTTATTGAAGAAACTGCATTAAATGAAATAAGATAAATTTTTCCTATGGAGCATTGCAAGACCTTTCCTTGGTCCTAACAGTCTTGACATCTATTTTCACTGGAGGGAAAAAAAATAGAAGTCAGCTACCAGACACTAATGTTAAAGTTTGGGTTAATATTACCTGCAGGGTACAAAGTCCCGTTTTCATAGAAATGAAATTTGGATTGTGGAAAATTGGAGACAGATTTTAAAACTGATGTGACTTGACATTAATGAAAATATTGCACAGATATGTTTTCATGTTTACAGGATGGGAGTGGTTGAAAGACTTCTGTTGTGGTCAGAAAAATCTGTTGGGGAGAAAAATAAAAGTACCATAAATTTTAGCTAGAGGGGTATAGTCATATTAGTCTACTAACGATGACATAAAAGGACCATAATGCTTCCTAAGAGACCAGAAACATCAAAGCTTTCTGCTTACTGTGTTTTGAAGTCTTTAATATACTTAGTCTACAATTTGTCATTTATTCTTGAGTGAGCCCAGAAAGCTCACATATTAAAACTTGAGTATATTTTCATCCCTTCAACACTGAAGTCAGACATTGAGTTTTTACAGTTCTTCTCTGATGCTTGGTTTCGAAAGCAGAGAACAGAATTACAAATAGTTTGTATAAAGTTCAGTTCTAGAGAGTTCACACTGTTATCTTTATATGTACTTGTATTACTTTTTGAAAGGCTATCTTACTGATATTTCTGATGACAGGATCTGATCAGGACACTTGTCATTGCCTATGGAAAGGGAGACTAAGAGGAAGAAAGTAAACATCAAATTTCAGGCTCCTAAGATGAAAGTGAGAGAAATAGTGGTATTAATATCAACACTGAGTCTTTGACTATACACTCTTTCAACTACTGTTCTGAGATATAAAACAGATCTATCCATGGTTTATTTAGCTTAATTTAAGAAGCCTAGAGGAATTACTAGTTGGATACTTACTGGAGTTTTAATAAACTACAAAAACAATTGGCTTTTAGAATAAATGTGTAAGATTTTCTCTTAATGTTCAGTAGCCCAATTACTGACTTCATCTGTTGCTGTACTGTGTGTCCTGACCTGTGTCACATTTGAAAAACATAGCAATCATTAAATCACCAATATGCAGCATTTCCATTAGTATTTAGGATAATGGAAAGCAAATAAAAACAATTAAATTATTTTAAAACTAAAAATAAATATAGCTAATTCAATTATCTATCCACACTTTTAGTCAATCTTAATTCAATTAAAATAATTATAGCTCTCATTTCATGTTATGTTAAAGCAAACAAAAACAAACAGAAAAACAACTTGAATGTGTTTTTCGTTGAGATTCCAATGGAAAAAAACCTCACTATTTCATAATAATTACATAAGTAGGTCTGTTAAACATTAAAGGTGAGTTAATATTATTAGAAGGAAAATACATGGTTATATAGCAACAGTGTAAATTAAGACTGATATTTGGGATTTCTTTGGCTGCTCCTTATCAGGATTTGGAGACAGCCCATGTGGCTTAAAGTCCATTTGATATAGACTTTGTGGAAGATTTAGCCAAATATTGACTCTCTAGGGCATAGAAGTGCTTGCTTAGAGAGAGCTGTGCATGGCTGATGGTTAAAATCTAAATATGTTTTGTGTTTTCAGTGGGAGGTTTTTCTAGCTATTGTTCTCACCTATGCTTGTAAAATTAATTCTTACTGGTGCTTTTAGAGCTTGTTAAAAGTATATTTTAAATATCTGCCAAATAAGAAACCAGATACAAGATCTAGGAGAATAAATTGCAACTGAACCTTGTTCCTCTTTATGATAATTTATGAGGTGAGTCTTAGTATTTTACAGGAAGTCTTAAAAACACTCCATTATGTGTGTAAGCGTATTGCCTGCATGCATGTACATGCCATGTTGGTACTGGGAATCAAACCCTGGTCCCTCTGCAAGAGCACCCAGTGTTCTTAACTGCTAAGCCATCTCTCCAACCATTTATAGGATGCTTTGAATGAAAGGATATGTGCCTTGTTTGTTAAAAATGTCTCTTGACAATAATTCTCAGACATCCTAAAATTTACCATATATTCCTTATGCCACACAACTGTATGAACATTTTCAGCTCTGTGTGTGTGTGTGTGTGTGTGTGTGTGTGTGTGTGTGTGTGATGCAGTATTGAATAAGACAAAGTTCTTTCCACTTGACAGTTTCTAATCCAGAAAGGAAGTCAGAGTAAGAATGCACATGAATAGTACTAAATAAGATCTTTGAAATTGTGAGTCTGGAGAGATGGCTCAACAGTTAAGGGTGCTGGCTGTTCTTGCAGAGGAACTGGGTTTGATTTCCAGAACCCATATGACAGCTAACAACCATCTGTAACTCCAGTTCCAGAGAAATATGATACCCTCTTCAGACCTCCATGAACATTGCATGACATGGGTGCACTTAAACATGCATGTAGGAAATACATGATACAAGCAAAAATAATAAATATTTTAAGAAATATTTTTGAAAGGAACTATTATATTACAAGAAAACTAAATAAAAACCAGTCACTGGGTTGAGGATATGAGCCTTTTAAGGAGATGGCTTGTGAATAAATCTTTGGGAATGATAATTAATTCCGGTGAGGATGGACCCTGTGGTTTGTAAACAAAGCCAGGAAGAGGGGTATCCTGACATATAAATGTCAGAACTCCAAAATTAGAGCTTGTAGTATTATCCTGGGAATCAGCAAACATTTTAGGTGATTTTTGAGCAACCCTAAAATTTGAATTAACACTGGCCATCTGTACACTCCTATGATTTATTATTTAGGTGATTATAATTATTTTTCAAATATGGTCAAAATTAAAAGAATGAACTTTGAGAAAGATTTACATACCAGGGAGACTGTGTGACTTATAAAGCACTCTGGTTTATGGAGAGAGGTATTACTGAAAGAAGAGGCCAGTTGCAATATTATAAAACATAAATATTTTTGTATGGAATAAATTCAATTCAATGATGATATAATTTTTAAATTTCTCTCCCTGAGCTCATTGGCAAGTGAGGAGACAAAGTAAAAAAAAATTCCTTAATGTAGATTTAAAATTATTTAAGCACTAAATTTTATTATATTTGAGCAGATGCAGACAGAAAATTCTCATCAACATTTTATTTTCTTACAAATATCAGAATCTAGAAAATCTAGTATTTCTATTCCTTTATTGAAACAAAATTAAAATTTGTATCTCAAAGATAGATACAAAGACATAAAATCCAGAATACATATTTCCATGAAATTTTCCATAAAATCAGTTCAAATTACATGAAGATATCATCAAGCAAAAAGCAAATATTGTCATCGAAAATCTTTATTGTGGGCTGGGCATTGTGACATGTGACTTTAATCCTAGTACTTGGTAGGCTGATGAAGATGGATAATAAGCTTGAAGCTAGCCTGTGCTACCTAGTAAATTATAAAGTATGCATGAGTACATAGTTAGGACTGCTTGAAAACACCAAACAAATTAAATAACTAACAAAGAAATGAAAACCTATGTATTAGTGAGGAGGATGTATACAGGAAGAATATAAAATAAGTATTTTGTTCCAATCTATGTAAATGAATAAGCAAATTTGAGACTTGAATATCTGAAAAATCATATGTATACATTAACAACAATGTGCATTTGTCCATTGATAATAGATAAAATTACAGTGTCACAAGGATAAATTACCATGTACTGCCCATATGGTTCTTACCTCCATCCATTTTTGTGTAATGATATCTTTGAACAGAGTAATGATACTGTTAAAAGTTATTCACATATACATTTTCAAGAATTTATTCAGCAGTGATTCATGATTCATGGTGCATCAAACCAAACAAGGCTTGAGCTCCACCAAGAGAAGACAGGGGAACAATTTTACAAAGTGTTCAAGCAAAACAAAGAAATAGTTGATAGACTAAAGTGGTGGAAACTACCTAATTAGAGATCAATTTATAGATTCTGACTGATATTTTTTTCCCACTGAGATATTAGGTGGCAGTTTCTGATTGGCTAAGTTTAAGGTTTCTTTGCCTGGGCTATAAACATTATGCTGAGTTTGACTGATTTGCTTACCAAGAACTCAGGGCACTAGAAATGCCCAGTCTAAAGGCATTCCAACCATTTAGTAACATGAAATACTGTCTTCTATTTAGTGCTAAATGATATAATTGCAAGATATAAATTTTTGCATTAATTTATAGAAAAAAGCATGCAGTTAACCACGGTTACAGGACAGGCTATAAACAGCTTGATATAATTTTAACAACATGGGGATAACTGTAATATTAGGATTTATCCAGAGAAATAATACTACACAGAGAAGCATTAATGCATTATCTATTTTTCTGCATCCTATTGACTAAAAATGAGTTATGATTACCAGATACTTCTAGAAAGTAAAAAACTCAGTTAAAGTCATTTGAAAGTAAGATTGTCTTTACAAAGAAATGCCTTTATTTTAGAACCACTGGACTATATCTGAATAGTTTACAACAGAGAAAGAGACAGATAAGTGATAGAAACTACCAGGGCAATTACAGATACTGAGATATAAGCACTGTGAAAGTACGGAAATCTAATTTTGCTATTGGAAAAGGCTCCTTAACAGCTATTCACTCCTAATCAGTTTCAAGTTTGTACTGAATAGAATAATAAGCACCATTAGAGCAATTCAGTATTCATCAAGAATAATAAACCACTTAGAATAACAAGACTAAAATAATAACCTGGTATTTAAAGCATGGAAAGAAATTGGGGGAAGAACACGAGATTCTTACAGAAGACGAGTTTCTTGCTATTGTGAGAAATAGAAATTCTTCAATGTGTTGAATTGTGTATTGACTTACAGCAGTCCATGTCTGTATCCTGCACAGGACTTTGAATCAGGGTTCTCTTCTCTATAAATCTATTTGCTTTTTCACTACTTCACTTTGGTTCTGCTGTTTTTTCAGTTTGGAATGGAATTGATTTCTAGCTTCATCTGCTAGAAATCCTCCTGTCATCCAAGACTTAGCTTGGTTGCCGTTTCCTTCCTTCCCCTTCTCAGCCTCAGTTCCTGCCCACTGATCCTTCCTGGTAGAGGGGGGAGAAACTTGGAAACAAGATATATCTTAAGAATTACTTAGTTCAACTTTATCATTTTAGTAGGAAGACTATAGAAGAACAATTAAGTTTTCACTTAAAGGGAAATTTTTTTCCTTTCAAAAAATGTGATGTGAATGTTTTCCCTATCAGGTGATCTCCATAGACCACAGAAATTCTAGAGAGAATTTTACATTTTCGCTGTGATGGTTAATCTAAAAAAATTATTTTAATTTTTTTTTTGGTTAAAAGAAATTTATTTCTCTGCTGTCCTATATGGGGTACACCAGGTCAAATACAAAGAACTGTGTATTATATAGAAAAACTCATCCATCAATTCTGTTTCTCTACAACCCTCCCTGTGACCAGAAGCTATGCAATGAAGGATGCTGTAGAGGAACAGAGGGAACAGAATGTACATATGCCATCAAAAGGGATGCAGTAAATTACTTTGCATTGGTATAGATATAGCACCAATGCCTACATGCAGGAGAGGCAGACAACCCAGAAACTGCTTGATCCATACAACTGCATGCCTCCCCAACTCCTTTTGGCAGAAGGGATCTGGAAAATTCCTGGAGTTGCATCTATTTAGTCCTTGTAGAAAGGCCAATAGAGCTGCAGTCTGTCACTGAAGGATTGTAGCAACATAAGCAGCAGCCACAGGAGTAGGCACACTCAACAGAAAGGAAAACGTACAGGAAGCCTGGAAGCACTGCTTTTTGCTCAGCTATCTTTTAAGTGACAGTAACACATATTCCCTCTTCACATTCAAGGCCTGGCTCTAGATGTTCTGATAGGACACATATATAAGCCAATCTGTCTCTTAAGGACTGGCACACACACCATGTATTATCTGTGACAGACAGTGGCAGATTTAACCCAACTCAGTGTTATGTAAATGACCATGCATGACAAGGCTACTCATTTCACAAACACTGATGCAAGACCTCAGCCATGGGCGATCAAGTGCAAAAGTGCATTCTCTAACCTCACAAACCTAGTGTAGCTGAGTTAATTGTTGTAATGGATTATTAATAGCCATGAGTGTTGCACAGGTGTTTAACACCAACACTTGGGAGCAGAGACAGGTGAAAATGTGTCTGGAAACCATGAGGCTATTGCCATTATGGTTGCTTACATGGGTGAAACCTGATGATAGGCCACTATTGCTGATGATATCACATGCTTGATTTGCATGGAGAAATTATGGTAGAATACAGTGGAAGCTTCCTCCATACTTCTGGCTTATACTGAGGAGAGAGGCAATGCAGACTGTTGGGACAGATTTGCCACTAACAGTCTTGCTCAGCTAGAAACCCTGTGTGCTCCAGTACCAACAGGACAGGAAGAATGTGCCTCTTGGTGCAACTATGGTTTGAGTAGTTTTCAGGTTGGACTTACTGCCCACTCCATAGGAGAAATTTCATGTTTGATATTATAAGACAGAGAATAAAACTTGCCAGAGAGATCATAGGCAGAAGTAAAGAAGCAATTGCTATTTTTTTTGTTAGGTGTAAGTCATGTCATGTGCCTCTCAAATTCCTTTCTCAACTTTTCAGTGCAAACCTAACAGATCATTGTTTTGTCAGTTTCAGACTATCATGGAAGGAAAATTTGCTTCACAATGGATGGCATACCACAAAGCCTCACAACCAATGATAAAGATTCTGAGAAAAAGTATTGCACAGGCATAGTGGTTTAATATTAGTCACAAACAGATGTTTACCTCCTCAACCCCCACCTAGAAAGATCTAAATGCATGACAAAAAATTAAGAGCCAGAGAAATGGGAGGACTGTTGTCAAACAATTTTCTCTGAATTGATATAGGCCCTCTCAGTGTGCGATTTTTCATGTCTTTCAAAATAATGATTATGTTTAAAGGCTTTACCACATTCTTTACATACATAGGGTTTCTATCCCATATGCTTTTCTCACATTTGAAGATGACTGTTAAAAAATAAAGGCTTTACTACATTGTTTACATTCATATGGTTTGTATTAGTTTTTCTCTAGTATGTGTTGTTTCATGTCTTTGAAGACCACTGTTCCATCTAAAAGTCTTACCACACTGTTTACATTCCATATGGTTCTTCTCTGGTATAATGTAACAGTAAAGAATTAGGAAATGTAAAGGTCTTACTAGATTATTTACAATCATATGGTTTTTCTCCACTATAAATATTTTCATGCAACTGAAGATAATGGTGCCATCTGAAGGTTTTACCACATGATCTTGAAGTTTACTGTATCGTGTAAAGGCTTTTCCACATTGCTTACATTCATGTTTTTTTTCAGTATGAATTCTTTCATGTACTTGAAGATAACTGGACTGTGTAAAGGCTTTTCCACATTTTTTACATCCATAAGGTTTCTCTCCATTATGTGTTTTCATGAAGCTGAAGGCCACTGTTATTTCCAAAGTCTTTACCACACTGTTTACATTCATATGTTTCTTTCTCCTGTATGAATTCTTTCATGTCTTTGAAGGTGACTGCATCATGTGAAGACTTTACCACATTGTTTACATTCATGTGGCTTTATTCCAGTATGTGCTTTTTCATGATGATGAAGGTTACTGTTATATCTAAAGGCTTTACCACATTGTTTACATTCCTATGGTTTTTCTCCAGTATGAATTCTTTCATGTACTTGAAGACTACTGTGTCATGTAAAGGCTTTTCTACATTATTTACATTGATGTGGTTTTTCTCCAGTATGAATTCTTTCATGGAACTGAAGATTACTGTGAAATCTAAAGGCTTTTACCACATTGTTTACATTCATATGTTTTCTTTCCAGTATGAATTCGTTCATGTCCTTGAAGAGAAATGGAAGAACTCAATTCTTCCAAATGTGTATTACATTGATACTGCTTTCTTACAGTTTGAGTTCCTCCTGGTGTGTGAAGTGAACTGCCATAAGCAGAGACCTTTCTATAATCTTTGGTTTTTTCACTGTCTGTATCTTGAGGTATTACCAACAAACTTTGGAAGTCAAAATTATTTAAAAATCTCTTATTTTCTAAAGGTCCATTCATAGTGTGAGGTCTCATATATGTTTGACATCTTGTGAGAGCACTACAGTTCTGTGGCTTGCTTCCGTATCCTTCACACTCATATGGTCTGTATTGAGAGTGGCGTGTAGCTGGATTATTAAAGGGAGAATGACACATGGAAACCTGTCCACAAAAATCACTTTCCCATTGTTTCATATTGGCATTTGCTATCCAAGTGCAAGTTTCTCCATCCTGAAAAACTTTATGCTCAAAGAGTGTCTCTAACATGAAACTTCTATAAAACATCTATAAAAACGATATGTATATTCGTAAAACTTGATGTACTATTATTTACTACAAAGTGTAGGTCATATATTGTTCTGAAAATTTGGTAAAATAGATGCTTCTCTTCCAGATCCAAATGTTTGGAACCTAAATAGATTGATAATTCTACAATCTGGTTCCCACAGGGCTATCATACAAAAGGTGACATTTGTTAATGTGAATTCCTAGTACAGTTTGCATGTGAAATGCCTTGCAAATTCTGAAAAGGATTCTTAAACTGAGGTACATTTTACATTTCCTAATGATATAAAAAGTTGTACTTATTATTTATTTACTCATAAATGCAAAATAAAAATACCTTAAATGAGAGGCTAGAGAGATGGTTCAGGTGTTAAGCACAGTTGCCAGGATTCAAAGGATCAGAGTTTGGTTGCCAGCACCTCTTAGAGAGAGGTATCTCATAACATTTTGTAATTCCAACTCTATGAACTGAACATGTGGTGGTGCACAGTCACATAAGTTTGCTAAGACACACACACACACACACACACACACACATATGCATACACACAGATGAGCACAGGCACACACATACATCTTAAATATAAATACTTTAAAATTCCTTCAGGGCCGGAGAGATGGCCTAGCGGTTGCAGAGGACCCGGGTTCGATTCCCCAGCACCCACATGGCGCTGAGAACCATCTTTAACTCCAGTTCCAGGGGAGTCCAACGCCCTCTTCTGACCTCTGCGGCATTGCATGACACCTACATGCAGACAGTACATTCATACACATAAAAATAAATAAATAAAATTTAAAAATTCCTTCAAACAGACTTTTATTCTACTGTTATCAAATTACCTTAGAGTCTTTCCAGAATATTTGTAATGGCCTTTTATTTTCTCATTTTCACAGTTGATTCCTATAAAAGTGAAGTTCGTACAGGTTTCCAGGATCACATCTCTGTAGAGTTTCTTCAGTAAAGGATTCAGGAAAACCCACTCTTCCTGGATGAAGTTCACACCAACATCATCAAATGTCACAGACTCCTTGACTTTTCCCCCCAAACCCCACCTTGACTTTTAGACTCTGCTGTTCCTTTCCCCCTCCCACTTGTCCACATGCACCAAAAGCACAATCTGGTACTCTGGACAGTCACAGACAAAGAGGAGCCTCCAGTTCAGTGCTGGTGGGAATGCCACAGGCAGGTGAGCAGGGAACCTGGTCACCGGGGACTGCACAGGATGCAGGTCCAGCTGCCAGCCCAGCTCAGGGAGGACCCAACCCAACCCACACAGCTCCAGTGGCCACTGCTCTCATCTGAGGATGGCTGGCCCGGTGCTCACCATGACTGGCTTCCTGTGCTCTCCTCTGCTCCATACAGCAACTCAGTCTCAGCTCTCCAGCACTAGCGTCCACATGGTGCCTCACTCTTTTAATTTTTAAGCATATACTTTTGTGTTTGGACCTCTGCATATGAGTACAGATGACTGTGGAGTCCAGACAGAGGTATGGGATCCTCGAGTTGAGTTAGAGGCTATTGTGAGCCAGCCAACATAAGTGGTGTGGGAATGAAACTCAGGTTCTCTGGGAGAGCAGCAAGTGTTCTTAACCAATGAGCCTTCAAGACCAGGCCCTGTGGTTGTCTGGATTGTCAACACAATCTAGAATGACCTCGGAAGAGAGTCTCAATGAGGGAAGGTCTACATTGGATTGGCCTGTGGGCCCTGTCTTGATTATACTAATTGCAGAAATACTCAAACCATTTTTGGTGACACAAGCCCTAAAAGTTGGGTTCTGAACTGCATAAAATTGGCTAAAGTCAACTGAATAGTTAGCTAGTATGCATTTGTTTCTCTCTGCCCTTGACTCTGGAGGTGATGTGACTAGCTATTCCAAGTCCCCGCACTGATGGGTGGTAACCTGGAACTGGAAACTAAAATAAACCCATTTTCTACCAATTTTCCTTTGGTTAGGGCATTTTATTACAATAGAAATGAAACTAAAACATTTCCCAAAATATGGATTATATGTGGATCAATGATGTTTTAATTTTTAGATCTGGCTCTCTATCAGCAACTGAGTCAATTGATTATTCTTCAGTGCACTTTAGTTCTCTAAGTTACGCATGCACACAAACACAGTCACACGATATATATGTATATATATATATACATATATATATATGTTATAACTGAAGAAGCATTTACATAAATTGAGGAGGTGAGTCAATAAAATATTTTGAATATGTGTTCCAATAAATATGAAATATTAATAAAATTAGCCACATTATCATAGATAAATATTTATTTCTTTAAACATAACACTGTAGTGAGAATTACTTTAAAGAGCACATTTTGGCTTATTTTAGATATATGATGTTGATATTCCTGGAGATCTAGAAGACTTAGAATTCTCTTGGGTTTTTATATATTTGAGTATGGAATATATACATGAGATCTGGTGATATTTTCCTTTAAAAGAACTCCTTTACATAATTCTCTTTGGGGAAAAGCACTGTACTTGGGAAAGTTCAAAACCTTTCAATGTCTCTCACAAAGGCTCAACATATAGTAGCAAAGCACTTTTACAAGATCACTTGATCTATGGGTACAACTTTGGTAGCAAAATCAAGCAGGTTCTTTTGATAAACTTAAGGAATTAATAAATATTGGCTTTTACACTGGTTAACACATGATGTGTTAACATCATTGATAAATGTCTAGTGAAGGATAAATTTTGGCACATTTAGTTAGGAAATATTTCTTATGTTCAAAACTATTCCAAGGGCTGGTGAGTTGAGTCTTTGGGTAGAGGCACTTGTCCCTGACCCTGGTAGCCAGAGTTGAACCCCTTAGATCCACATGTTAGGAGAGAACCAACTCCTGATGGCTCTCTGATCTCCTTATGTGCTCCGAGACAAGCATACTTGGCCCAATTGGTTCTGTACATTTTATTTGTTAAAATTATTGTGAGAACAATGTTCTCACAAAGCTGTGCACCACTTGTAGAAGAATAAAACTAAACCCCTACCTCTCACCATGTACAAAAATCAACTCCAAATGGATCAAAGACTCAATGTGAAAACCAAAACTCTGAAAATGACAGAAGAAAACATTGGTACTAACCTATAAGACTTCCAGAATATATAAACTACTCAATAAACAAAGAAGAAAACAAATGATTCTCTCAAAAGATGGAGTAAAGAGCTGAGCAGAGACTTCACAAACGAAGAAATAGAGATGGCTGAGAAACATCCTAAAAAGTGTTCAACATCACTAATAATTAAGGAAATGCAAATCAAAAGCACTTCAAGATATCATCTCACCCCCATAAGGCTGGGAAGGATCAAGAAAACAAATGATACTAAATGCTGGAGAAGGTGTGGGAAAAGGGGAACACTCATCCACTGCTGGTGTGTAGGAATGAAACTTTGCCTGGCTTGAGGAAAGAACTTGTAAGACCTGTCCAGAAAAACCTCCAAGAGTTATCTGATATCTCCGTGGGCTTCAGTTATCTCTGTGAGTTATCTGTAGCTCCAGAAGGCTGGGATATTACAGAGTTTTCTTGCCTTGCCCTATCTCTGCAAAGTTCTAGTACTGGATAGCCACTTCCCTTGAGGCATTGAGCAAAAATGTCACTTCTAGTTTACCTGTTGCACAAATAGGAGCTCTGCAACCCCCCTATTAGAGCCAAGGTGGCCTGCCCCCCACTTCCTTGCCTAGAGAACAGTAACATTTGGTATATAAGCACACTACTGGCATGAATAAAGAGTCTCTCTATTCTCCCAGACCTCACCCTCTGAGTCCATGTCTGTATAGTCCTTGTCTTTCCTTGTCTTTCTATTCCATCAGGTAACCTCTCCACAGCCCTCCCCCCCGTCCTTGCCAGAGCTAAGCAGAGAGATTGTCTGCCTACAGGTAGGGACCAGCCTTGAAGCTTTCAGGGAGGGAAGAGCAGCACGTGGATGTTGGCCACGCATGTGTAAAGGACTATTCAGATGACAATAAACTCCTACACTGGTGGGAAAGCAAACCTGTACACCACTGTGGAAAGCAGTGTGGAGAACCCTTAAAGGACTCAAAATGAGCCTACCACCTGACCCAGCCATACCACTTCTGCAAATACATCCATCAGACTCTTCCTACTGCAGAGATACATGTACAGCCATGTTTATTGCAGCTCTCTTCACAATAGTGAAGAGCTGGAACCAACCCAAGTATGCCTCAACCAACAAGTGGATAGAGAAAATGTGGTACATCTACACAATGGAGTTCTATGTAGCAGTAAAGAAAGATGACATCATGAAATTTGAAGGTAAATGGATGGAACCAGAAGATTTTGTGTTAAGTGAAGTAACACAATCCCAGAGAAACAAAAGATGAATGGTATCCCTCATCTGTGGATGTTAGTACCAAGTACCTAGTTGTAAGACAAACTGAGCAGTGTTAATGTTATATTCCTCATGATCTAAAGACAACTGTGCTCTTGCATTGTGAATCCCTAAATAGGTTTTAGAGCTGACCTAACATTTATTTTCAGATCTTGGGTTTTTGGTATATGATGGAGGGTATGTGTGCATCTTTTAGAGTAATATGGGATTAAAATGGAAAGATGAGAATCAAGAAATATGATATCAAAATAGCATATAGTTTGTTTCTAAAGGATACAATTTTAATATAGGTACAATGTAATAGGCTGGTGCAACTTAGCCTTTCTGGGTGCTTAACGACCATACTTAACACCCATACAAATTTGGCCAAGGGACCTAAGGGATAACTTTGTTCCTTGCCCTCAGAGGTCAACCAAGTCTTAGGGGATTATGCATGGGGGCATCTCTTGAAACGTCCTGCAAATGTGGGTCACCAGTCTTCCTGATCAGGGAGGTCTTGGACAGCCACTAATGAGACTTCAGCCAGTTTCTAGTCTACAAAGAAGAAAGTCTGCTCATGCTTCAGAAAAGGAAGTGTGGTCTAGCAAGACCTGACTTCGTCTTCGAGTGGATGAAACTGGTAAATGAAAAACTGAAAGGAGCCAGGGGCTCCCACCCTCCTCCCACCAAAAAATCCCCAAGAGACCCCTGAGGACCAGATCCTCAACTGACCTTGAGAAAACAAAAACCTTGATTAATCTGGGCTAACTGTGTGGCCTTAAGCATCCCAAAGGAAAGAACAACCAGAAATAAATAATCAGTAAGACCAGAGAAACTGTACTGCAAACATAAAACTTGAGATCTTAGTAAAAAGACAAAAAGAAAAAAAGAGAGAGTACTGTTGTTTGGCTTGTCTTCAAATCTTACTGGCAATTGCATCTACTCTGTGGCCGCCACCACTATTGGCATTCCTCAAAGACATGAGACACAGCTTTTTAACCTTCCAATATGGACTGAAGACTCATGTATCTCCAAGAATCCTCCAAACCTTCAATGCCAGATGGGAACTACTGAGATACCCAGCTTTGGACTAACTAGCTAAGGGGATGTCAGCCTTGTCAGAAGATAAGACTGCCATTGTTAGACTACCTGGGTTGTATCATAGAGGCCAGTACAGGGGGATAGAGACATGACATGTGTTTACTGGACTTCATTTGGGGGCCCATGGGAGACAAAGACCCCAAAGTGGAGCAAAAGTGCAGGATTGATGGTTGTTTTGGATTGCCAAGGAGAAACCTTCAAGCACTTCCTTAAGGAAAACATGATATCTTTTAGGAATAAAAAAATCCTCCAATTCAAGTGAGTATGTATACAATTATATATATATTAATATATATATATATGTATATATACTGTAGCAATACAAGTTGGAGAGAACAACAACAAAAGAACTGAAAAAATAACTCTGGAAAGACTCAGAAAAAGATGCAGGACACATATGGCAGGGACTCGGGTGGGGTAGGGGGCATGGAAAGAGAAGTGACTCTAGTTTGGATTGAGAAATGATGTATGACCTATGGAAAATTTTAATAATAAAAAATTGTAAAACAAGATATAGGTGTAAGAAAATACTTTCTAAATCAGACAGCAGCTGCACAAAAATAAGGTCAACAATTCACAAATGGGACCTTATTAAACTCAATAGCTTCCATACAGCGAAAGAAACAAAGAAGTGAAGAGAAAACCCACAGAGTAAGAGGAAACCATTACCAGTAATACTTCTGATATACCATTAACATCAGAATATCTAAACTACTCAAAAAACAAAGGAGGAAGAAAACAAAGGACCCACTCAAAAGATAGAGTCAGGAGCTTAACAGAGACCACAAATGAAGAAGTAAAGATGGCTAAGAAACATTTTATAAAAGTATTCAACATAGCTAACAATTAAGGAAATGCAAATTAAAACCACCTTAAGATATCATCTTACTCTGATAAGACTCACTATGATCAAGAAAACAAAGGATGCCAAATGCTGGAGAGGTTGTATGGAAAGGGGAACACTCATCCACTGCTGGTGGGAATGTAAACTCATGTGACCCCTATGGAAAGCAGTGTGGAGAACTCATAAGAAACTGAAAATGAGCCTGCCACCTGACCAAGTCATACCACTCCTAGATATATACCCACAACACTCATCTTATCACAGAGATACATGCACATCTGTGTTTATTGCGCTCTATTCACAATAGTGAAGAGCTGGAAGCAGCTCAAGTGTCCCTCAATAGACGAGTAGATAAAATGTGGTACATCTGCACAATGGAATTTTATACAGCAGAAAAGAAAGATGACATCATGAACTTTGCAGGTAAATGGATGGAACTAGAAGATATTATGCTAAGTGAAGTAACACAGTCCCATAAAAACACATGACAAATGGTATCCCTAGTTGTAAGGCAAACTCAGCAACGTTAATGTGTTAATGTTATATTTCCTTTTATCTGAAAGCAACTGTGCTGTTATAATGTGAATTCCTTTATGGGCTCTAGAATTAAACTACCGCCTATTTTCAGACTGTGTGAAAAATATTTCTGCATCATCTTCTCATTAATTGCAATGAAAATAACACTGCTTTGGAATTTTGGGCTGGAGAGATGGCTCATTATCAGAATCTGGGTTTAGCTAAATAAATCCTTCTTACTGTAGAAAATGTTTCCCTGGGTTAAGGTTATTCCTACTGCTCTCTGATTCCCAAGTAGTGCCTTTCTTTCTTTCAGTGTATGCATCTGTATATCTGTGTGTACATACTGAGGCCAGAAGACAATCTTGGGTATTAGTCATCCACCATTTGTTGTTGTTGATGTTTGTTTGTTCTTGGCTTTGTTTCATTTGATTTTGATTTTGATTTTGAGACAAGGTCTCTGTCTTGCCTGGAGCTTGCTAAGCAGACTAGGCTCACTGGCTCTGGGGATCCATGAGTCTCTGCCTGCCTCCTGGGTTCTGAGATTACGGAAGCCTGACACTAGCCAGGCTTTTCAATGTACATTCTAGGTATCTAATTCGGGTTTTCATGTTTGCAAGATAAACACTTTATCAAATGAGCACAAACCTACATGCAGATAGTACATTCATACACATAAAAAATAAATAAAATTAAAAAAGGCATTTCTTTTAAAAGGAGCCCAACAAGTATTAGTAGTTAAAAATGTGCAACCCTTATGGGCCTGCAATCCCATCCTGCACTAAAAAAATGTGTGAAGAAGGACAAGAATTTGAGTTCTAAAAAGGTCATTGAATCTCTATTAGTGGATAAAATATCAGACATATTTATCATTTTTTTCAATCACCCAGTTTTTCTGCATCTCCAAACATGTAAATTCTGGAACTTCTGGTAACCAGGATGATAACTGAAAGACAATGCTTAGAATTACTGACTCAAATTATCAGTAGAACATGCATTGTCCTTACTTAAATGCTAATTAATATATTAGGTATAAATTTTCACCAGTCTTCACTAGGAATTTTTATAACTTATTGGAAAAAGAAAAGAGAAATCAAAATGTCATTTTACTCATAAAATATGCTTACCAGAATTTATTTTAATCATTTCTACAATGCAAAATTTCAAAACATAAGTAATTATGTCTTTAATAAGATTGAATATTCCTGGTGGACATTTAAGTATGGTTATATTTGAGATGTAGAAAATATAACCTTAGAGGAACTATTTGTCCCATTTAAATGTTTTAAGATCACTTGAAGATAATATAAAATTGTTGTACTAGTTTACATTCCCACCAGCAGTGGGTGAGTGTTCCCCTTTCCTCACAAACTCTCTAGCGTTTTTGTCATCCACTTGTCTGTTGAGGGACATTTGAGTTGGTTCCAGCTCTTCCCTATTGTGAAGAGAGCTGCAATAAACATAGATATGCATGTATCTTTCTGGTAAGATGAGTCTTATGGGTATGTACCCCAAGGGTTCTCCACACTGCTTTCCATAATGGTTGTACAAGTTTGCATTCCCATCAGGAGTGGATGAATGTTCCCCTTTCCCCACAACCTCTCCAGCAATTGGTGTCTTTTGTTTTCTTGATTTTACCCAGTCATACGAGAGTGAGATGATATCTGAGAGTGGTTTTTAATTTGCATTTCTTTAATTATTAATGATGTTGAACACTTTTTAAAAGATGTTTCTCAGCCATCTTTAATTCCTCACTGGTGAAGTCTCTGTTCAGCTCTTTACTCCATCTTTAGAGTAGGTGATTTGTTTTCTTCTTATTTTTTTGAGTAGTTTATGTATTCTTGACATTAATACTTTGTCAGATGTATCACGGTGAAGACGTCCTCACACTCTGTGGGTTTTCTCTTTACTTCCTTGATTGTTTCTTTCACTGTACCGAAGCTTTTGAATTTGATGAGGCCCCATTTGTCAACTGTTGACCTTATTTCTTGTAGGTTGTTGTCAACTTTTTCTTCTATCACTTTAAGGGTTTCAGGTTTCAGGTTGAGATCTTTGATCCACTTGGAGATGATTTTTGTACAGGGTGAGAGGTAAGGGTTAAATTTTATTCTTCTACAAATGGTGATCCAGTTTTGCCAGCACCATTTGCTGAAGATGCTATCCTTTGTCCATTGAGGGTTTTTTTTTTTTGCCCCTTTGTCAAATATGAGGTGGCTGAAATTGTATGAGTTCAAGTTCAGATCTTCGATTTTGTGGAAGGCATGTATTCATATTTTAGAGTAATATAAAATTAAAGGGGGAAAATGTGAATTCTCAAACAAAAAAAAGAAAATAAATTTTCTATGACCATTTATATACAATTTTCTATGAAAATATATTGTTTATTTCTCTATGATGAATGCCCAATAGTATCAATGTTGAGTCACTGTGATAAAGTAAATGTCTAATTCTATAATAAAGTACTGCACAATTTGCAAAAAAAGAGAAATATATGGTAGAGATTTAACAAAGACAGTAAAACATATAGACATACATATATGAAATATTGCTGAAGACAATGCAAATAAATAGCAATGTATCTTTTTTCCATGAATCAGAGAATTCTATTTTAAATACACATAGTTTGAAAAAATACTTTATGTATTCGAATATGATGATTTTTGGATAGTTCGGAAGCATAGACAATAAACAAGAAATAAAACCAAGTGGCTGACAACAAAACAAATGCTTCTGAGCATCAAATTAAACAATAAATGGTGCTCAGATCCCTGGACTAGCTTCTTAACCCAGACTAGCTAAACACTCTAGCATAGATTGCTGTCTTCCCCCAACCCCAAGGCCTTCCCCCACAAAAAAATGATAAAAAATTTTGTTGTTATAATCAACATTTACTGGGTTTTTTTTTTTTTTTTGTATGTGTATGAATGTACTGTCTGCATGTAGGTTTGTGCACCCGTGTCGTGCAATGCCGCGGAGGTCAGAAGAGGATCTCGGATTCCCCTGGAACTGGAGTTCTCCTGGAATTGGAGTTACAGACGGTTCTTAGCCACCATGTGGGTGCTGGGGATCGAACCTGGGTCCTCTGCAAGAGCAATCAGTGCTCTTAACCGCTAGGCTATCTCTCCAGCCCCTCAACATTTACTGTTAACCTATGAATCTTTGCTGTCATCAAGAGTGATTCTATTTATGCCTTGGCATCTAGATTTTTATAAAAATAAATTGCTGCAGATTTCTAGATTTTTGTTCTCTGAACAATGGATCTGCAAGATAGATGGTAGCTATTATCTGCCTTAGGAAACTAACTTTCTTAACAGTTTTCATTATTTTTTTTCACTTTTGTAATACTTTTATAATTTATTATTGAGGCTGGTGTGAGGGATCTTTGGTTAAGGGCATTGGCTATTCTTGCAGAAAACCCAGTTCAAATCTCAGCACCCACATGGTGGCTAAGTAGCATCCATAACTACAGTTCCAGGGGCTCCAACACCCTCTTCTGTTCTCTGCAGGCATTGTATAACATGTGTGTACTTGCATACACTCATATGCACAAAATAAAAAAAAATAATTTATAAATTATTTTTAAACAAATATATATTTTACTTCCTGTTACAGAAAATAGACCCTCTTCTAGGTGATAGAACTAGTTATATTGAAGTCATAAGGTGGCATAATTCAAATCCAGGACCAATAGACTCCATAACCAATTCTATATGCTAGCCTGTGACTGTTTTCTGTTTTCTGCTCATTTCACTCTTACAAATGTTGTTGGTTAAAAAGGAATCTTTTTAGACATTCAGGAACTAGAAGTCATTCCTATATCATGGAATATCACAGTTACCTAAAATTGTTTAATTTACGTGTATGTGTGTCCCTGCTTGTCTGTAAGTGCAAGACAAGCCTTCAGATAAACCTGGGAGGCCAGACAAGGTTGTTGGGTCCCCTGGAAGTTTTGAGCCACCTGCTTGATGTGGGTGCTGGGAATATTACCTTTGTTCTCTGCAAAAGAAAAGAAGCATGTACTCTTAACTGTTCAGCCATTTCCCCAACCCAAATGCAGACCCAGAGACCAGGCTGGCTTGAACTCATCTAGATCTCCCTGTGTTTGCCTCTGGAGTGTTAGGAATAAAGGCATGCACCACCATGCTCAGTTCATTCTTACTTAAAGACATTCTGTCCTGAAATAATATTTAAGTAAATATATGTCATTTTCTGTGTTTCTGCATTTTGCTTCCAAATAGAGGCAATGCAACCTCTTTTCCTTTCATCTCTAAGTGAAACTTATGTAAATTAGGAGTAGCTTGTATGCTGTTTCCAAAACAATGTGTGAGTCCCCATCTGTTATATTTACCTGATTATAAATGCTACTTACATAGAATATGCTCCAAAGTGAATTCATTATTTTCTTACAAACATGGTCTTTCTCTCCAAACATTTCAAAGATATTCTGTTGCTTTTTACATTAAAGACAAAATTCCTAACTCGGATTTTTATTCCTCTTTTCACCTTGTTCTTGTCATAATCTTCTTTAATATCTTCAGGAATATTACTATACTTTCCTTGATGAAGCTCTCCAAGCTTCAGAAGTCAGTTCGGAAAGTCTAATCCCTAAGCATCTTTTCCCCTGACTCAGATCTCTAAAATTTTCTGAACTTCCTGTACCTGCTTGCTAGCACAGCTGTGTTGGGGGTGTGTCTTTCTGGAAGTATTTATTGCACTACTCTTATGCATGGGTTGATGCCATGATAAAAGAGCTTGGCAGAGGATGTTTCACCCCTTTGATGTTTTAGGACTTTCTTTTTGGCCTTCTTAAAGGCACAGTTCAAGCATCATGTTACATGCTGAGCCAGATTGTTACTAGACTTCCAGCTTGCCAGTGCCTTGAACTTGGATTTCCAGAACTGTGAAAAATAATTTCTGCTCTTTGCAAGTTTCCCACATATTACATATTCTGTTACAAATGCACAAATACTAGAATAAATACACCAAAATTAAATACTTCTATATTTCCTTTCATGAACTTTATCAGTTTTATTTAAATGTTTGCTAATATTTTCTCTCCCTCTAAAATATAGTTTCTATTAAAGTTGAGTTTGTAGATCTCAATAAACTAGTATGATTATTAGGCAGTTAATGAAAATACTGAATGCATGAAAACCTCATGAATAATTCACATACTAAGTCAATAGAGTCTGGCCTTTGTTTGACATTGCTGTTACTAAAAAATATGAAGATTGCTTATTTTAAAAACTTTTTTCCTCTTTAGTTCTTGGAGTGAACTTCTAAAAAATTAGTTTGAATGTTTAATTTTGCTGGAGCTCTGACTCCTGTCATACTACAAAATTTTAAAGCTTTATCCCACTTAATCCCACTTAAATATATTATTTAATTGTAAGTCATCTAAGAACAAGAAAATGAATACGGGAAGCTCTTTGTCAAAGTATGCCTTTATATTAGCTATAGGGACACTGATCCTCAATTTCACTGATTCGGTTTTAGTGGACAAATCAGTAAAAATGTGGAAGATGCTCCTTTATATAATATAACACTTCTGGATTGCCACCAATCATATAATGGACCAACANGTCTTGTGGGTATAATCTAGGAGTATATGACTGGTTCAGGTGGCAGGCTCATTTTCAGTTCCTTATGAGTTGTCCACACTGTTTTCCATAGGGGTCATACATTGAGTTTACATTGGTTCCCATCAGAAGTGAATGAGTGTTACCCTTTCCATACAAACCTCTCCAGCATTTGGCAGTCCTTTGTTTTCTTGATCATAGTAGTCTTATCAGAGTAAGATTGATATCTTAAGGTGGTTTTAATTTCCATTCCTTAATTGTTTAGCTAGTTGAATAACTTTTATAAAATGTTTCTTTAAGCCATCTACTTCTTCCATTTGTGTCCCTCCCTGTTAAAGCCTCCTGACCCTCCTAATTTTTGAAGTGGTTTTTTTTCTCCTGTTGAGTGGACGTAGTAGAGGGGTGTGGTCGGCCTGGACGGGTAGCCAAGTTGAACCCCTTAGATCAACCTGTTAGGAGAGAACCAACTCCTGATGGCTCTCTGATCTCCTTATGTGCTCCGAGACAGAAGCATAACCTGCGCCCGAATGGTTCTGCTTTACATTTTATGTTGTAGAATATTGGCAATGAACAATGTTCTCACAAAGCTGTGCACCAACTTTGTAGAAGGTGAAATAACCCCTACTTCTCACCTGTACAAAAGATCAGCTCCAGATGATCAAAGACTCAATGTGAAAACCAAAACTCTTGATTAATGACAGAAGAGAACATTGGTACTAACCTATATAGACTTCCAGAATATATAAACTAGCAATACAACAAGAAGAAAACAAAATGGATTCCTCAAAGAAATGTAAGCTAAAGGCTGAGCACGAACTTCACAAACAAGAGAAAGAAATAGAGAGGCTGAGAAACATCCATCAAGTGTTCAACAACATCAATTAAATTAAGGAAACGCAAATCAAAGAGCACTTCAAGATACTCATCCTCACCTCAACCCCATTAGGCTGGAAGTGATCACAGTAAACAAAATGATAACAGATGCTGGAGAGGTGTGGGAAAAGGGACACTCATCCACTGTAGGTGTGTAGGAAATGAAACTTTGCTCTTGGACAAGTAACTAAATTTGAAGAGCCTGTCCCAAAAAAAACCCAATGAGTTACTCTGATTATCTCCGTGGGCTTTCAGTTATCTCTGTGGAGTTACCTGTAGGCTCCAGAAGGCTGGAGTATTACAAGTTTCTTGCTTGCACTATCTCTTGCAAAGTTCTGATACTGCGATAGCCACTTCCCTTGAGCATTGAGCGAAAAATGTCACTTACTAGCATTTACCTGTGCACAAATAGGAAGACTTCTTGACAACCCCCCCTATTGAGAGCCAAGGTTGGCTGCCCCCCACTTCCTTGCCTAGGAGAATCAGTAAACATTTGGTCATATAAGTCAACTGCGTAGCACTGGCATGGAATATAAGAGTCTCTCTATTCTACCAGACGTCACGTCCTCTGAGTCCATGTCTTGTATGAGTCCTTCTGTCTTTCCTTGTCTTTCTATTCCTATCAGAGTAACCTACTCAAGCCGCCCCCACCCCGCATACCTTGCCAGTAGCTAAGCAGAGAGAGGTTGTCTGCCTACAGGTAGTGACCAGCCCTTAAAGCTTTCAGGGGAGGAAGAGCACGCCACGTGAGATAAGGTGGCCACGCATGGTAAAGGAACTATTCAGAGTGACAAAAAACTCTCGAACACTGGCATGGGGAAAGCAAAACCTTACAACCACTGTGGAAAGCAGAGTGTGGAGAACCCGATTAAAGACTCAATAATGAACTACCACCTGAACCCAGCCATGACCACTTCTCACTATGCAAATACTCCATCAGACTCTTCCTACTGCATGACGATACATGACTAACCAGTATTATTGCAGCTCTCTTCACAGTAGTGACAGAGAGCGGAGAACCAACCAAGTATAGCCTCAAGCGACAGTGACTAGAGAAAATGTGGTAACTCTACACAATGGAGGTTCATATATAGCAGTAAGAAAAGATGACATCAGTAAATTTTGACAGGTTAGAATGGATGAACCAGAGAGATTGGCTATGTTAAGTAAGTAAACACGAATCCTCGAGAAAAACAAAAGATGAATGGTTACCCTCGATGTCTGTGATGTTAGTACCAAGGCAGTACCTAGGTTGCTAAATAACAAACTGGTAGCAGTGTTAATGTTATATCCCATGAGTCTAAAGACAACAAGTGTGCTCTTGCAATTGTGGAATCCTGCTAAATAGGTTTTAGAGGAGCTGACCTAACTTTAGTTTTTTCAGATCTGAGTTTTTGGTATAAGATGGAGGGTATGTGTGCAGTCTTTTAGAGAATATGAGGTTGGATTAAAATGGAAAATGATGAGATCAAGAATATGATACGAAATAGTCATAAAGTTTGTTTTCTAGAGAGGATACAATTTGAATATAGGACAATGTAACTAAGGCTGGGCAACTTGCCTTTCTGGGTGCATTAACGACCATACTTAACACCATACAACAGTCCCTGGCCAAGGACCATATAGGGGATAATGCCTTGTTGTCGCTTGCAACTCAGCAGGTCAACCAAGTCCTTCGGTATTTAATGTCATGGGGGCATTCTTAAACGGTCCTGCCAAATGTGGGGTATCACCAGTCCTCTGATCAGGGAAGTTTTGACAGCCCGACTTCAATGTGAGCTCTAGCCATGTTCTAGTATTTAAAGGCAACATAAGATCATGCTTCATGGCTTGAAAGAAAAGGAATGTAGGTCTAGCTCATCAGACACTGACTTTCGTTCTGCGTCGAGTGGATCAAGAACTGTTAAATGAAAAAACTGGAAAGAGCCACGGGGCCTCCCACCCCCTCCCACCAAAATAAAAAATCCCCAAGAGCCCCTGGGACCAGAGCCTAACTGACCTTGAGAAAACACCAAAACCTTGTTAATCTGGGCTAACTGTGTGGCCTTAAGCATCCAAAGAAATAACAACCAGAAATAAATAATCAGTAAGACCAGAGAAACTGTACTGCAAACATAAAACTTCGAGATCTTAGTAAAAAGACAAAAAATCAAAAAAAAGAGAGAGTACTGTTGTTGTGGTTTCTTCAAATCTTACTGGCAATTGCATCTACTCTGTGGCCGCCACCACTATTGGCATTCCTCAAAGACATGAGACACAAGCTTTTTAACCTTCCAATATGGACTGAAGACTCATTATCGCCAGAATCCTCCAAACCTTCAATGCCAGATGGGAACTACTGAGATACCCAGCTTTGGACTAACTAGCTAAGGGATGTCAGCCTTGTCAGAAGAAAGACTGCCATTGTTAGACTAACCGGCTGTATCAGAAAGGCCATACAGGGGGATGTAGACATGACATGTGTTTACTGGACTTCATTTGGGGCCCATGGGAGAAAAGACCCCAAAGTGGAGCAAAAGTGCAGGATTGATGGTTGTTTTGATTTGCCAAGGAGGAACCTTACAGATTCCTTAAGGAAAACATGATATCTTTAGGAATAAAAAAAAATCCTCCAATTCAAGTGAGTATATACATATATATATATATATATAATATATATATATATTATATTATATATACTGTAGCAATACAAGTTGGAGAGAACAACAACAAAAGAACTGAAAAATAACTCTGGAAAGACTCAGAAAAGATGCAGGACACTATAGGCAGGGACTTCGGGTGGGGTAGGGCATGGAAAGAGAAGTGACTCTAGTTTGATTGAGAATATGTGTGACCTATGGAAATTTTAATAATAAAAAATTGTAAAACAAGATATAGGTGTAAGAAAATACTTTCTAAATCAGACAGCAGCTGCACAAAAATAAGGTCGACAATTCACAAATGGACCTTATTAAACTCAATAGCTTCCATACAGCGAAAGAAACAAAGAAGTGAAGAGAAAACACACAGAGTAAGAGGAAACCAGTACCAGTAATACTTCTGATATACCATTAACATCAGAATATCTAAACTACTCAAAAAAACAAAGAGGAAGAAAACAAAGGACCCACTCAAAAAATAGAGTCAGGAGCTTAACAGAGACCACAAATGAAGAAGTAAAGATGGCTAAGAAACATTTAAAAAGTAGTTCAACATAGCTAACAATTAAGGAAATGCAAATTAAAACCACCTAAATATCATCTTACTCTGATAAGACTCACTATGATCAAGAAAACACAAGGATGCCAAATGCGGAGAGGTTGTATGGAAAGGGGAACACTCATCCACTGCTGGTGGGAATGTAAACTCATGTGACCCCTATGGAAACAGTGTTGGAGAACTCATAAGAAACTGGAAAATGAGCCTGCCACCTGACCAAGTCATACCACTCCTAGATATAATACCCACAACACTCATCTTATCACAGAGATACATGCACATCGTGTTTATTGCGCTCTATTCCAATAGTGAAGAGCTGGAACAACCCAAGTGTCCCTCAACAGACAGAGTAGATAAAATGGTGGTACATCTGCACAATGGAATTTATACAGCAGAAAGAAAGATGACATCATTAACTTGCAGGTAAATGGATGGAACTAGAAGATATTATGCTAAGTGAAGTAACACAGTCCCAAAAAACACACGACAAATGGTATCCCTATTTGTAAGGGCAAACTCGAAGCAACGAATGTGTTATTTTATATTTCCTTTTATCTGAAAGCAACTGTGCTGTTATAATGTGAATTCCTTTATGGGCTCTAGAATAAACTACCAGCCTATTTTCAGACTGTGTGAAAAATATTTCTGCATCATCTTCTCATTAATTGCAATGAAAATAACACTGCTTTTGGAATTTTGGGCTGGAGAGATGGCTCATTATCAGAATCTGGGTTTAGCTAAATAAATCCTTCTTACTGTAGAAAATGTTTCCCTGGGTTAAGGTTATTCCTACTGCTCTCTGATTCCCAAGTAGTGCCTTTCTTTCTTTCAGTGTATGCATCTGTATATCTGTGTGTACATACTGAGGCCAGAAGACAATCTTGGGTATTAGTCATCCACCATTTGTTGTTGTTGATGTTTGTTTGTTCTTGGCTTGTGTTTCATTTGATTTGATTTTGATTTGAGACAAGGTCTCTGTCTGCCTGGAGCTTGCTAAGCAGACTAGGCTCACTGGCTCTGGGGATCCATGAGTCTCTGCCTGCCTCCTGGGTTCTGAGATTACGGAAGCCTGACACTAGCCAGGCTTTTCAACGTACATTCTAGGTATCTAATTCGGGTTTTCATGTTTGCAAGATAAACACTTATCAAATGAGCACAATCCTACATGCAGATAGTACATTCATACACATAAAAAATAATAAAATTAAAAAAGGCATTTGCTTTTAAAAGGAGCCCAACAAGTATTAGTAGTTAAAAATGTGCAACCCTTATGGGCCTGCAATCCCATCCTGCACTAAAAAAATGTGTGAAGAAGGACAAGAATTTGAGTTCTAAAAAGGTCATTGAATCTCTATTAGTGGATAAAATATCAGACATATTATCATTTTTTTCAATCACCCATTTTTCTGCATCTCCAAAACATGTAAATTCTGGAACTTCTGGTAACCAGGATGATAACTGAAAGACAATGCTTAGAATTCCTGACTCAAATTATCAGTAGAACATGCATTGTCCTTACTTAAATGCTAATTAATATATTAGGTATAAATTTTCACCAGTCTTCACTAGGAATTTTTATAACTTATTGGAAAAAGAAAAGAGAAATCAAAATGTCATTTTACTCATAAAATATGCTTACCAGAATTTATTTTAATCATTTCTACAATGCAAAATTTCAAAACATAAGTAATTATGTCTTTAATAAGATTGAATATTCCTGGTGGACATTTAAGTATGGTTATATTTGAGATGTAGAAAATATAACCTTAGAGGAACTATTTGTCCCATTTAAATGTTTTAAGATCACTTGAAGATAATATAAAATTGTTGTACTAGTTACATTCCCACCAGCAGTGGGTGAGTGTTCCCCTTTCCTTCACAAACCTCTAGCGTTTGTTGTCATCCACTTGTCTGGTTGAGGGACATTGAGTTGGTTCCAGCTCTTCCCTATTGTGAAGAGAGCTGACAAAAACATAGATATGCATGTATTCTGTTCTGGTAAGATGAGTCTTATGGGTATGTACCCCAGGGTTCTCCACACTGCTTCCATAATGGTGTACAAAGTTTGCATTCCCACAGGAGTGGATGAATGTCCCCTTTCGCCCACAACCTCTCCAGCAATTGGTGTCTTGTTTTCTTGATTTTACCAGTCATACGAGAGTGAGAGATTATCGTGAGAGTGTTTTAATTTGCATTCTTTAATTATTAATGATGTTAACACTTTTAAAAGATGTTTCTCAGCCATCTTATTCTTCACTTGTGGTGAAGTCTCTGTTCAGCATACCCATCTAAGTAGGTGATTTGTTTTTTCATTATTGTTTTTGAGTAGTATGTATTCTTGACATTAATAACTTTGTCAGATGTATCACGGTGAAGACGTCCTCACACTCTGTGGTTTTCTCTTTACTTCCTTGATTGTTTCTTTCACATGTACGAAGCTTTTGATTTTGATGAGGCCCCATTTGTCAACGTTGACCTATCTTGTAGGTTTGCCAACTTTCTCACTCTATATTTCATCATAGATCTTGATCCACAAGAATGTTTGTACAGGTGAAAGGTAGAGAGGTTAAATTTTATTCTTCTAACAAATGGTGATCCATGTTTTGCCAGCACCATTTGCTGAAGATGCTACCTCTTTCCATTGAGGGTTTTTTTTTTTTGCCTTTTGTCAAATATGAGGTGGCTGAAATTGTATGAGTTCAAGTTCAGATCTTCGATTTTGTGGAAGGCATGTATTCATATTTTAGAGTAATATAAAATTAAAGGGTGAAATGTGAATCTGCAAACAAAAAAAAAAAAAATTTTCATGCCATTTATATACAATTTGTCTATAAAATATATTGTTTATTTCTCTATGATGAATGCCCATAGTATCAATGTTGAGTCACTGTGATAAAGTAAATGTCTAATTCTATAATAAAGTACTGCACAATTTGCAAAAAAAGAGAAATATATGGTAGAGATTTAACAAAGACAGTAAAACATATAGACATACATATATGAATATTGCTGAAGACAAGCAAATAATAGCAAGTATCTTTTTTCCATGAATCAGAGAATTCTATTTTAAATACACATAGTTTGAAAAAATACTTTATGTATTCGAATATGATGATTTTTGGATATGTTCGGAAGCATAGACAATAAACAAGAAATAAAACCAAGTGTGCGACAACAAACACAATGCTTCTGAGCATCAATTAAAACAATAAATGGTGCTCTGATCCTGGACTAGCTTCTTAACCCAGACTAGCTAAACACTCTAGCATAGATTGCTGTCTTCCCCCAACCCCAAGGCCTTCCCCCACAAAAAAATGATAAAAAAATTTTGTTGTTATAATCAACATTTACTGGGTTTTTTTTTTTTTTGTATTGTATGATGTAACGGTCTGCATGAGTTGTGCACCCGTGTCGTGCAATGCCGCGGAGGTCAGAAGAGGATCTCGGATTCCCCTGGAACTGGAGTTCTCCTGAATTGGAGTGAGTTACAGACGGTTCTTAGCCACCATGTGGGTGCTGGGGATCGAACCTGGGTCCTCTGCAAGAGCAATCAGTGCTCTTAACCCTAGGCTATCTCTCCAGCCCCTCAACATTTACTGTTAACCTATGAATCTTTGCTGTCATCAAGAGTGATTCTATTTATGCCTTGGCATCTAGATTTTTATAAAAATAACATTGCTGCAGATTTCTAGATTTTTGTTCTCTGAACAATGGATCTGCAAGATAGATGGTAGCTATTATCTGCCTTAGGAAACTAACTTTCTTCTTAACAGTTTTTCTTATTTTTTTTCACTTTTGTTTAATACTTTTATAAATTTATTATTGAGGCTGGTGTGAGGGATCTTTGGTTAAGGGCATTGGCGTATTTCTTGCAGAAAACCCAGTTCAAATCTCAGCACCCCATGGTGGCTAAGTAGCATGCCATAACTACAGTTCCAGGGCTCCAACACCCTCTTCTGTTCTCAGATCTGCACAGATACATTAGATGTAGTTGCAATAACTCACAGCACAAATAAAAAAAATAATTTTAAATTATTTTTAAACAAATATATATTTACTTCCTGTTACAGAAAATAGACCCTCTTCTAGGTGATAGAACTAGTTATATTGAAGTCATAAGGTGGCATAATTCAAATCCAGGACCAATAGACTCCATAACCAATTCTATATCCTAGCCTGTGACTGTTTTCTGTTTTCTGCTCATTTCACTCTTACAAATGTTGTTGGTTAAAAAGGAATCTTTTTAGACATTCAGGAACTAGAAGTCATTCCTATATCATGGAATATCACAGTTACCTAAAATTGTTTAATTTATGTGTATGTGTGTCCCTGCTTGTCTGTAAGTGCAAGACAAGCCTTCAGATAAACCTGGGAGGCCAGACAAGGTTGTTGGGTCCCCTGGAAGTTTTGAGCCACCTGCTTGATGTGGGTGCTGGGAATATTACCTTTGTTCTCTGCAAAAGAAAAGAAGCATGTACTCTTAACTGTTCAGCCATTTCCCCAACCCAAATGCAGACCCAGAGACCAGGCTGGCTTGAACTCATCTAGATCTCCCTGTGTTTGCCTCTGGAGTGTTAGGAATAAAGGCATGCACCACCATGCTCAGTTCATTCTTACTTAAAGACATTCTGTCCTGAAATAATATTTAAGTAAATATATGTCATTTTCTGTGTTTCTGCATTTTGCTTCCAAATAGAGGCAATGCAACCTCTTTTCCTTTCATCTCTAAGTGAAACTTATGTAAATTAGGAGTAGCTTGTATGCTGTTTTCAAAACAATGTGTGAGTCCCCATCTGTTATATTTACCTGATTATAAATGCTACTTACATAGAATATGCTCCAAAGTGAATTCATTATTTTCTTACAAACATGGTCTTTCTCTCCAAACATTTCAAAGATATTCTGTTGCTTTTTACATTAAAGACAAAATTCCTAACTCGGATTTTTATTCCTCTTTTCACCTTGTTCTTGTCATAATCTTCTTTAATATCTTCAGGAATATTACTATACTTTCCTTGATGAAGCTCTCCAAGCTTCAGAAGTCAGTTCGGAAAGTCTAATCCCTAAGCATCTTTTCCCCTGACTCAGATCTCTAAAATTTTCTGAACTTCCTGTACCTGCTTGCTAGCACAGCTGTGTTGGGGGTGTGTCTTTCTGGAAGTATTTATTGCACTACTCTTATGCATGGGTTGATGCCATGATAAAAGAGCTTGGCAGAGGATGTTTCACCCCTTTGATGTTTTAGGACTTTCTTTTTGGCCTTCTTAAAGGCACAGTTCAAGCATCATGTTACATGCTGAGCCAGATTGTTACTAGACTTCCAGCTTGCCAGTGCCTTGAACTTGGATTTCCAGAACTGTGAAAAATAATTTCTGCTCTTTGCAAGTTTCCCACATATTACATATTCTGTTACAAATGCACAAATACTAGAATAAATACACCAAAATTAAATACTTCTATATTTCCTTTCATGAACTTTATCAGTTTTATTTAAATGTTTGCTAATATTTTCTCTCCCTCTAAAATATAGTTTCTATTAAAGTTGAGTTTGTAGATCTCAATAAACTAGTATGATTATTAGGCAGTTAATGAAAATACTGAATGCATGAAAACCTCATGAATAATTCACATACTAAGTCAATAGAGTCTGGCCTTTGTTTGACATTGCTGTTACTAAAAAATATGAAGATTGCTTATTTTAAAAACTTTTTTCCTCTTTAGTTCTTGGAGTGAACTTCTAAAAAATTAGTTTGAATGTTTAATTTTGCTGGAGCTCTGACTCCTGTCATACTACAAAATTTTAAAGCTTTATCCCACTTAATCCCACTTAAATATATTATTTAATTGTAAGTCATCTAAGAACAAGAAAATGAATACAAAGCTCTTTGTCAAAGTATGCCTTTATATTAGCTATAGGGACACTGATCCTCAATTTCACTGATTCGGTTTTAGTGGACAAATCAGTAAAAATGTGGAAGATGCTCCTTTATATAATATAACACTTCTGGATTGCCACCAATCATATAATGGACCAACACGAATGACATATGCAACTAAATTGTGAACTAAATCTTCATTTTCCCATGTGAAACAAAGTTCTGAAGAGATTTTTCCATGCAATTCATGAATCAATAGTAAATATTAAAGCATTTTTATCAATGAGCACCCAGCCTGCTACATTTCAGATAAGAATGTGCAATTCGTGGACAGGTTAAATGTCGGTCAAAAATCACCAAATTTATTGATAGGTATCTAGAGCCATGTTTCCAGATTATTAACCTTCTGCTCATTCTACTGGACTTTATCTCATATATAAGTTTATATTTTTTCCAGAAAACCAGCCAGTAATTTACTTTATCAACTCATGAATTTACAATAATTGCTTTCCTTAAGACTGGAGTGTACACCAATGACTTGGCATACTAAATTCTAACAGCAGCTGGCAAATCGATCTTCATTTCAGACTTATTAAGCTATTTTACAAAAAAGTAATTAATTGGCCCATTAATTTCCAACAAACAATTGTAGCAGATAAAAAATGCGGAACCAGAATTTAATGAATGAGAAAAGCACAATTTTTTAAATACCTCAACTACAGAACTTCTGAAAGGATTGAATATCATCTATATTTAGCTAATAAGATAAGTATTACACATTATTAAGTGTTCTAGATATAGGATGAGGGAAGAAAGAAGATAAATACACATAAGAGAAAGTGGCTTATGTCTTGGATAGCAGTGAATTGCTGGAATATCATTGCACTTAAGCATCTTATAGAGTCTGAAGGTTTATAATGATTGTTAACTTGACAGAATCTAGAATTCCCTTGGAGAAAAATCTCTTGGCACATCCTGAGAGATTTTCTAGTTTCAATTAACCGAGGTAGGAAAACCCACCCTAACTGCCAGACTTGTATAATGACTCACAACTTAATCACTAAATGTATTGAACATGGCTTTGGTTACACTGAAATAATCTGGTGACTGGATTAACAAAGTGCCCTAGAGTTTATCTACTGCTGATCATGAGAGCAGCAGTCATGAAGTTTCTGAGCTATACAAAACAGTGATTATAGAGACACGGTCATCCCAGAAAGAAAGGAAGGAAGGAAGGAAGGAAGGAAGGAAGGAAGGAAGGAAGGAAGGAAGGAAGAAAGAAAGAAAGGAAGAAAGGAAGAAAGGAAGAAAGAAAAAAAGAAACTTTTTCTGTTTCTTTCAGACAAAAGCAAATGACAGGTGATTCACTGCTAAAAGATCCTTTCCCTTAAACCTTGTTAGATATTTAGTAATTTATAACTATGCTTTTTTTCCCCAGTAGCAGACCACAAAACTAAAACAGCAAGTACCTCATTTCCTTTCTAGCCTAAGAATAACTAAAAATGTCCATAATGGCTCAGCTTTGCAGAAAATTTATGATTTATACTGTTTCCTGATAAATTTGGAACTCCTTATGGGTAACTGGAATTTTGTCTTCTAAAACAAAGGCCTCATCTTAAAACATGAAAAACAGAGAGTCTACTTCCCAGGGCAAATATACTTTGTAAGATTTTCCTTAAAGTACATTAAACGGTGGGTTATGGAACTGAATAGACAATTCTGAAAAGAAGTACAAATGGCTAGGAAATACTTTAAAACGTATCCTTAGCCATGAGGAAAATGCAAATTAAATCTACCTAAATATTTCTCTCACCTTAGTCTGAATGGCCATCATGAGTAATATAAATAACAAGGAATGCTGGGCTAGATGTGGTGAAAGGGGCTCTGCTTTACACTGCTTATCAGTGAGAGTGTAAAGTACTGCAGCCACTTTGGTATCAGTCTCGAGTTTTATCTAAACACTAGAAATAAAACTTCAATAGGACCCAACTATACTACAGCCCAGCATATGTCTATCAGACTTTTTTCCCTACAATGGAGACAGTTGCACATCCATTTTCATTCAAATTCTAGTCACTATAGCTGGGAAACAGAATCAGCCTAGATGACCATAAATAGATGAGTACCTAAGAACAATGTGGCACATACAAACAGGGGAATATTGCTCAGCTTCAAAGAAAAATGAAATCATAAAATTTGTAGGTAAATGGATGGAACTGGGAAACACTATACTGAGTGATGTAGATCAGGCCCATAAAGGCAAATGTTTTATGTTCGACCTCATATGTAGAGCCTAGCATCCAGTCTTCTGTTTTATGTGTTTAACTGGGAACACAAGTAAAAGCCAGGAAATTAGGAAGGGGCCTATTTTGGATGGGTGTATGGGGGCGATGAATCACAGAGTGGGGATAATAGATTATCTGTAAAATTAAAAGTGGAACACTAGGGCAGAAAGATTTAAGCAAAAGGAAGCTAGAAGTATGGGGAAATCAAGGGACAAAGGGCAATGGTAACCCACGGAAGAGGCTATGAAAGGCCATATGCAAACCTGCTATCTCACAACTCAACTAAAATACAAGTCTGGGGATAGGAAGATACATGTGGAAGTCAGAAGGTGGGTGAATACTGAAGGTTAAAGGATTAAACTGGGATTGGAAGAGGAGGGAGTACTGGGTAGATTAAACAAAACTGAGGATTATGGAAAAGCCTTACACTAAGCAAATTTCAAAACACAAGTTGAATTAAAAAGTGTTTGAGTTGAATTAACCTGCATGAGCAGATAATGTTGCTCCCAGAAGACATGTTTTTTTTTTTTTTAATGAAAGTTGCATGGGATATCTCCCTGGATGGGAAGCTCCAGGGGTCCCTAAGACAACACAAGCTCCTGATATTGCCCTGGTTTCCCACCGTAATATTATGTGATACAATGATAAGACACTTCTGATGAAGACACAACACACTTTGGCTTCAGAACATGGAAACATCAATTTCAAACTTTCCAGGAATCCTCTTCTCTGCTGGCTAGCTTTCACAATAGCAAAGGGTTCAATACAGGTTGCTGGGGAGATAAAAACATCAGTGGTTTTATGCAGTGCTGGACCCTGCATGTGGTAATACTGCCAGGCAAGATCTGTCTATTTGTACAATAGTGGAATAACTACTATGCTATGTTAACTGACCACTTTATGAATGGATTCAAGGCCTTCTTCACAGAAGGGAATTTCATGCCTGGTAATGTAATCCTGGTCAAAAGCCTCTAGAGCTCCTAGGTCCTGAGATAGAGCCTGTTATCAATATTTTGCTAAAGGCCCATGCTGCCATAATGGCTTTTAGATATTTATGTTTATACCATAGACGAGCTGTTCTCAAACTTGGTTAGAAAAGCTTCTTTTTTCATCAGAATGTAGGGAGTGGAGAGAGTAGGAGTCAAAGTCCTGGAACAAGGGACTGAGTGCTAAGCTCTAAACATGATACCTTATTTACCCCTGAACACACACACGCCAAGGCTCAAGAACCATTGTGGAAGAAGAAGGGTAATAATGTAAGAGCCAGAGGATAGGGCAGACTGCTGTTAAATGCTAACTCTGGACATGACATGACTATCACAACCATAAACTCACAGAAGCTGTGGTTACCGGCAGAAGATCTACAGGAAATCAAGCCAGCAAAATTCTGACACAGATGGGATTAGATTTTCTACAGGCTTCACCTCATACTAAGGGATTATTGATAGTGCATATTTGAGGGAGGAGGGAAAATCATTCTTTTTTAAATCAAGCTTTTGTAGTTTCACAGCACAGTTCTCAGTCAAGCTGAGACTCCCCTCCCATATCAGTGCCCCTGGAATCCACCAGCAGACCTCATGTATTCCTCCATGCATGTATGGTAAGACCTATGCAGTCAGACATGCGCACCCAGATGTCCTTAAGTGAAAATCTTTTTCAAGGATATGGCCACTGATAGGTTTCTCACGCTCCAGCGGATGTCCCTACACCTATGCACATGTGGACTAAATGGATTCAGTGACTTAGCTATATATATATTTTATTGATGCTTTATGTATTTCATCCATCATTTTCCAATTCGGTTCAGGCATATATCCCCTTCCCTTCCCCCCACCCCACCCCTACCCATCCCAGATCATGCATTCTGCCGTAAGTTTTCTGTATCTTTCTCTGCTTTTTTGTTTTGTTTTGTTTTCATTTTTTTTAACAATAAGTGATAATTTGTGAGTACAAGCATCCTTCATGTAAAACCAATTTGCAAGCAGTTGTGCCCAAACCCACACAGCTCATGGGTCCCACCATCCAGCAGGGGGGGCTTGTATGTTCAATCAAGTTGATCAAATGAGTGTCCAGTCTATATTGTTGTAGTTTCACCATTAAACCCCAAGCACAGCCCTGTACAGTCTACGGGCATTCACACCCTCTTCCACAAGTGTGCCCTGAGGCGTAGAATAAGGGGCACAGGTGGGATGAAAGCAAACACTCTACTTTTCTCTGGAGCTGATGTCTTGTCTTCTAGTCAGTTCTGGCTGTTTTTTTTTTCATGGGCTGCCAGCTTGTTCCACCAACTAACCGTTCGATCCTATCTAGAAGCAATGCAATTAGATTATTTAGGTATTTAACATAGTAATATATATACCTTTCGATCCCTCTATGAAGCACAAGGATTAGATACATATAGTATTTAAACTGTACTAACTTGTGTATGTAGTTGTACTTTTGTAGAAGACCCAGATGTTTGGTATGGTAGTTAAATTCACTGAATTAACATTTCTTCTGTTAAGTACCTGGTGCCAGGGTCTTCGTGTGGTTATAACATCCTCTAAACCTGTAGAGGATGTAAGCTTGTGTGGTCATCAGCCGTGGGTTAGTCCTCAAAGGAGAGAGCTAATAGCCAATTAGATTTTGAATTACAGACATAGGCTGCCACGCTGCAACAGTATTTCCAGGCAGATAGTAAACATGGGAAAAGATGTTATGAGAACCGCACTTCAAGTATACAGATGGTCTCTGGGGATGCCAGAGAGTGTGTACCAAAGAGCCACTACCAATAAAGCAATATAGGTCCCCTTTGAGTCAAGCAAGACTCTCCCCCCGTCAGGCACCAGCTACAACCTTCTGCCTGGTAAAAGCTGTGCAGACAGTGGCAGCATATGTCTGGATATATATAGATATATGATAGAGATATATATATATATATATATTTTTTTTTTTTTACATGAAATAATGACACAGGTTTGGGTGGATGCCTTTCTACTATGAGATAGTGTTAACAGATCCTTTAAAAGCTGTATTTCATTGGAATTCAATCTGGCAGTGCTGAGTCTATTTCAAAGAACACACGATTAGAATGAACAGAAATTTGGAACATGGATATACAAGACTCACTGAAAACATAGAAAACATTTCTCAAATATTGTTGTTAAGATTTCTTGGCTTAAATTTGAATTTAATAATTTCTACTGGTGAACTTAACCTCTCTGACTGATTCTCCAGTATTTAGCCAAAATCTAAAACTCATATGGAAAAATAGAAGACTCCAGATATCCAAAGCAACCCTGAGCAAAACGAATAATGCAGGGGGGATTCCTATACCAGACTTCAAACTTTATTACAGAACTATAGTCATAAAAACAGCATGGTACTGGCACAAAAAGAGACCTGTAGATCAATGAAACAAAATTGAAAATCCAAACTTGAGCACATGCAATTTCAGCCATCTCATATTTGACAAAGTGGCCAAGAAGAATCAATGGAGGAAAGATAGTGTCTTCAGTAAATGGTGCTAGAAAAACTGGATCACCACCTGTAGAAGTATAAAACAAAACCCCTACCTTTCACCTTGTACAAAAATCAACTCCAAATGGATCAGAGACCTCATTGTGAAACCTGATACTCTGAAAATGATAGAAGAAAATATTTGCAGTAACTTACAAGATATAGGTGTAGGAAAAGACTTTCTAAATCAGACAGTAGTTGAGCAGGAAATTGGATCAACAATTGACAACAGGACCACATTAACCTAAAAAGCTTCTGTACAGCAAAGGAAACAATCAAAGAAGTGAAGAGAAAACCCACAGAGTGGGAGGAAATCTTCACCAGTGATACATCTGACTGAGGTTTAATATCCAGAATATATAAATTACTCAAAAAGAAAGGATAAAAAAGACCCAATCAAGAAATGGAGTAAAGAACTGAGTAGAGACTTCACAAATAAAGAGGTAAAGATGGCTGAGAAACATCTTTTTAAAAATATTTTATTGAAGGGGCTGGAGAGATGGCCTAGTGGTTAAGAGAGTCGACTGCTCTTGCAGAAGACCCAGGTTTGATTCCCAGCACCCACAGGGCAGTTGAGAACTCTCTTTAACTCCAGTTCCAGGGGAATATGACACCCTCTTCTGACCTCCGTGCCATTGCATGACACGGGTGCACCAACCTACATGCAGACAGTACATTCATACACATAAAAAATAAATAAACAAATTAAAGATATTTTATTGAAGTTTTGTGCATTTCATACATCACTTCTCAGTCCAATCCAGACTCATTTCCTCCTCCATGCCCCCGCCCCTCCCAAGTTCATGCAATCTGCCATACATGTCTTGTATCCATTTCTGAACCATTTCAAAGTTTTTCAAAGCAGAGGATTATGTTTTTTTGCGGGGGGCGGGGGAGTTTACTTCTAAGGTCAATTCCTGTCCCAGTTCTTTTGTTGTTGTTGTTCCCTCCAATTCATATTGTTTCAACATAAGCATTTATATATGTCACACATGCACTAAAACTATGTCAGCTGAAAATAAACTATATGTTATTTCCAAATCATATTTTGGGATTCACATTTTTCCTTTAATTTTTATATTGCTATAAAATATGCAAAAGTACCCTCCACTCTTGTACCAAAATTATAAAGTCTGAAAATAACTAGTAGGTTAATTCTTGAGCCCGTTAAGGGATTCACATTCTAAGACACCAGCTGCTTTTGGATAAAGAGAAATATAACATTAATGTCATTCAGATTGTCTTACAAGTAGGTACTTGGTGCTAGCATCCACAAATGAGGGATACTATTTGTTGTTTGTTTTTCTGGTACTGTGTTACTTCACTTAACATAATATCTTCTAGTTCCATCCATTTACCTGCAATTTGCATGATGTCATCTTTCTTTATCGCTGCATAGAACTCCATTGTGTAGATGTACCGCATGTTCTCTATCAACTCATAGGTTGAGGGGTACTTGGGTTGGTTCCTGCTCTTTGCTATTACGAAGAGAGCTGCAATGAACATGGCTGTGCATGCATCTCTGTGGTAGAATGAGTCTTGTGGGTATATACCAAGGAGTGGTATGACTGGGTCAGGTGGTAGGCTCATTTTGAGTCTTTTAAGGATTCTCCACATGGCTTTCCATAGTGGTTGTATGAGTTTACATTCCCACAACCAGTGGATGAATGTTCCTCTTTCCCCACAACCTCTCCAGCATCCTTTGTTTCTTGACCCTATCCAGTCTTATTGGAGTGAGATGATATCTTAAAGTGATTTTACTTTGCATTTCCTTAATTATTAATGATATTGAACACTTTTTAAGACATTTCTCAGCCATCTTTACTTCCTCACTGGTGAAGATTCTGTTCAGCTCTTTAGTCCATCTTTTAAATGGGTCATTTTTTCTTACTTTTTAATTTTTTAAGTAGTTTATATATTCTGGAAGTTAATGCTCTGTCAGATGTACCAGCAGTGAAGGTTTCCTCCCACTTTGTGGGTTTTCTCTTCACTTCACTGATTGTTTCTTTTGCTTTACAGAAGTTTTTGAGTTTAATGAATACTCACTTGTCAGTTGTCAACCTTATTTCCTGAGCAGCTGCTGTGATTTAGGAAGTATTTTCCTACTCCTATTTCTTGTAGGTTGCTTCCAACATTTTCTTCTATCACCTTCAGAGCTTCAGGTTTCACACTGAGGTCTTTGATCCATTTGGAGTTGATTTTTGTACAGGGTAAGCGGTAGGGTTTTAATTTTATTCTTCTACAAGTGGTGATCCAGTTTTGCCAACACCATTTGCTGAAGAATCTAACTTTCCTCCATTGTGTTTTCTTGGCCCCCTTGTCAAATATGAGGTGGCTGGAATTGTATGTGCTCAAATTTGGATCTTCAGTTTTGTTCCATTGGTCTACAGGTCTGTTTTTGTGCCAGTACCCAGCTGTTTTTATGACTATAGCCCTGTAATATATTTTGAAGTCTGGTATAGTGATCCTCCACCCCTATATTGCTCTTTTTGTTCAGGATTGCTTTGGCTATTGTATTAGTCACTTTTCTGTTGCTGTGATAAACTACCATGAACAACGGAACTTATAAAAGGAAGAGTTTATCTGAGCTTACAATTTGACGGTTGCAGGGAATTAGAGTCCATTGTGGAGGGAAGCATGGTGGCCAGGGCTGGAGCAGCAAGCCAAGGGTCACATCTCGAAATGAGCAGAGGAAGCAGAGAGAGATACTGGAGGCCTCAAGGCTTGTTAAATTCACTAACCCTGCCCCCAATGACGTACTTCCTCCAGCATGGCCACACCTTCTAAGACCTCCAAGAACAGTGCCACCAACTGGAGACAAAATGTCTGAATACTTAAAGCCTATGGGGGACACTCATTCAATCCACCACAGCTATTCAGAGTCTTTTGTTTGTCCATATTAATTTAAAAATTTTTTTACAAGTCTGTAACAGACAGGAATAAATAACAAAATCAGAGCAGAAATCAATGACATAGAAACAAAGAAAATAATACAAAACATCAATGAATCCAAAAGTTGGTTCTTTGATAGGATAAGCAGGATAGACAGACCTCTACCCCATTTGACCAAAAGAAAAAAGGAGTAACTCCAAATCAATATTATTTGTGATGAAAAGGGAAACATCACAACAGACAAGGAAAAGATCCAGACAATCATATGGGACTACTTCAAAAACCTATACTCTACTAAATTTGAAAACCTAAAAGAAATAGATGAATATCGGAAATCCTGGAATTCACCAAAGCTTAACCAAGAGCTTAAACAGACCCATAATATTTGAGGAAATTGAAAATGTAGTAAAAAACCTCCCAACCAAAAAAGCCCAGGTCCAGATGGTTTCACAGCATTTTCTATAAAATAATTAAAGAGGACTTACAACATTACAACTCAAGCTATTCAGAAGGGTATAAATGGAGGGATATATCCTAAATTCCTTCTATGAAGTCAGCATTACCCTACTACCAAAACCAGGCAAAGATATAATCAAAAAAGAAAACTACGGACCCATCTCATTAATGAATATGACACAAAAATACTCAACAAATACTTGCAAACTGCATGTAGACCCGTATGAAAAAAAAATCATCCATCATGACCAAATTGGATTCATATGAGAGATGCAGGGATGGTTCCACATAACACATAAATGGACTGAAAAACAAAAACCATATGATCATCTCAATTGATGCAGAAAAAGCCTTCAACAAAATTCAGCATCCCTTCATGTTTAAAGTTTTAGAGAGAGTTGGACTGAAGGGAACATTCCTCAAGATAATCAAAGCCATATACAACAAACCTACAGCCACGTCATCCTAAATGGAGAAAATTTAGTATTCCCCTTAAAAGCAGGAACCAGGCAAGGCTGCCCCCTATTGTCACTCCTCTTCAGTAAATTGCTTGAAACACTTGCTAGGGCAATAAGGCAGGAAAGGGGAATTAAAGGAGTACCAATTGGAAAAGAAGAAGTCAAGTTATCCCTTTTTGCAAATGACAGGATAGTTTACCTAAGGGGTGCTCAAAACTCCACCAGAAAACTCCTAGAAATGATTAAGAGTTTCAGTAAAGTGGCAGGACACAGAATTAACCTAGAAAAATCAGTAGCCTTTCTTTACACCAACAACAAGCAACAGAAGAATGAATATAAGGAGACATTCCCACACACAATAGCCTCAAAAGAATAAAATACTTAGGAACAAACCTAACGAAAGGCACCAAATATCTCTACATAAAAAATTTTAAACCCCTGAAGAAGGAGATTGAAGAAGACATCAAAAGATGGAAAGACCTCCCATGCTTATGGATTGGAAAAGTTAATATAATTAAAATGTCCATTCTACCCAAATTAATATAAAGATTCAGTTCAATCCCAGTTAAAATCCCCAAGACAAACATCTTTAAAAGTGTTCAGTGTAGGGCTGGAGAGATGGCCTAATGGTTAAGAGTGCCGACTGCTCTTGCAGAAGACCTGGCTTCGATCCCCAGTACCCACATGGCGGCTGAGAACCGTCTGTAACTCCAATTCCAGGAGAACTCCAATTCCAGGGGAATCTGACACCCTCTTCTGACCTCCGTGGCATTGCACGACACAGGTGCACAGACCTCTAAGCAGACAGTACATTCATACACATAGAAAAAAAAATAAATAAAATTTTTAAAAGTGTTCAATGAGCTACAATTGAGGACAGAACGCAAAATTAAAACCAGGCTTAATTTCAGTCTGAACACCCAATTAGACTAGTATGATCAAGAAAACAAATGTTACCAAATGCTGTGGGGAAAGCAGAAAACTCATTCCCTGCTGGTGAGAATGAAAATTTGTACAACCCTCATGGAAAGCAGTGTGGAGAACACTTTTTTTTTTTTTTATTTTTTCTATTTTTTATTTATTATTTTTATTTTTTATCTGTATGAGTATATTGCTTGCCTTTTGTAAGTGAACCCATGTAGTAATGTCTTTGGAGGTCAGGAGAGTGTGTGTCAGATCCCCTGGAAACATTAAGATTGTTACTCCATGTGAATGCGAGAACCTGAACACAGGTCCTCTGCAAGAACAACCCGTGCTCTTAGCAGTAGTGAGTTACCCCTCCTTCTGTCCTCCTTATTCTTTTTTGCTCGGTTTCCTTCCTTCCTTTTCCTTCCTTCCTTCCTTCCTTTGGCTTCCTTCCTTCCTTTATCCTCCTCCCACTCCCTCCCTCCCTATCTCCCTCCCTGCCTTCCTTTCTTCCTTCTTTCTGTCTTCCTTCATGGTTTTTTTTTTGGGGGGGGGAACTTTTTTTATTGAAGTTTTGTCCCTTTCATAAAACATTTCATACTCAAATTTATACCCCTTCCCTGCAGCCCTCCTTGCCAGACTTCATGCATTCTGCCTTACATGTTTTGCATCTTTTTCTCAGTGTTTTTTAAAAATTTCTTAGATGTAGAAATTTACTGTTTTGGGCAGAGGTTTACTGTTTCAGTTGGTTCTTTGACCCAGTCTATTTTGTTGTTGTTCCTTCCAATTTGTATCAATTCAAAATTTGCATATATACACACCAAACCTATACCAAAATTATGACGTGTGAAATCAAACTAAAGACTCAAAATGAACCTACCGCTTTACCCAGTCATACCACTCCTGGGTATATAGCCAAAAGATTCATCCTATTGCAGAGATAAGTGCACAGCTATATTTATTGCAGCTCTTTTCACAATAGCAACATGCTGGAAGCAACCTAAGTGTCCTTCAACTGATGAATGGAAAATGAAAATGTGGTATATCTACACAATGACATTTTATGCAGTGGTAAAGAAAGATGACATCATGAACTTTGCAAGTAAATGGGTGGAATTAGAAACCATTATGCTAAGTGAAGTAATGCAGTCTAAGAAAAACAAGCAACATATGGTGTCCCTTATTTGTGGATCCTAGCAACAAATCCTTATATACTCTGTCATGTTGGTATATGTGTGGAATGAATATATGCCTATTTTGCAGTAATATAAAAAAAGTGGAAGAACAACAAAAGATCTGACCAAAACTGTAAAATTTTACATTGAAAAAGTTAAAAAGAGAACTAAGAAAAGGATGCAAAACAGAACGTACCATGTATAGCAGAATGCATGAACTCTGGGGGTGGGCAGATGCATGGATTGGGGAACAGGTCTAAATTTGTTTGGAAAAGGTTGTATGAATGCACAAAAGCTCAATAAAAAGAATAATAATAATAAAAAAAAGAATTCTCAAAGCTCTCCTCCACCCAGGTGCTTCTTCCAGCAAGGCCACATCTCCTAAAACCTCCCAAAACCGTATGACAAACTGGGGACAAAATATCCAAATACTTGGAGCCTATGGGGTGTATTCTCATTTATAGCACCACCTGTGAATTTTGGAATTTTTTAAAAGCTGGATGATATTACACTGTATATATATATATATATAGATATCGATCACAGCTTCTTTATCCATTCATCAGTTGAGGGACATTTGTGTTGGTTCTAGCTCTTCACTTTTTTGAAGATAGCTGCAATAACATGGTTGTGCATGTTTCTTTGTGGTATGATGAGTCATGTGGTTATATGCCCAGAGTGGTGCGGTATGTCTTGATATAGAGTAGATCAATTTTAGGTTTTTCGGAATCTCACCACACTGATATGTCATAGTGACTGCACCAGTTTGCAGTGCCACTAGCAGTGCATAAGTGTTTCTTTTCTCCTCACCTTGCTAACATTTGCTGTTTTTGCCTTTTGGATTTTAGCATTTCTGAGTGGAGTAGCTCTAGAATGTCTTGAGATGGCAAACCTCTGATAACAATGCCAAGGAATCATACTCTAACTCATGTAACTACAACATAAGATTTTCCCTTTCATTCCTTTTTTGAGGTTAACATTAAATCCTGTGAAGCTGAGGAACTGATACTCTCATTTCAACTCTATAAACTCCAACAGTTTGCCTATTCATTACTGTATTTTCACCATCTAAGTTAGCTTCTGCTTAGTCAGATAAAACTCTAGTAATTCTATGAAACTCATTTTCTTTGCCCAGTTGCTCACTTGCTCACCAGTTCCTTCCCTTTGCTGCTATTTGTCTACTTCATGGCTCCCACTTTGTTTGGTTTCCAAGTTCATTTGCTTCACATGAACTTGGAATAGTTCATACTTGGAATACATAAAAGAAGGGAACAGGCAGCAGTTGGAGAATGAAATCCAACTTGCCTTCCACTTATTTATTATCCATTTATTTATGTTTTAGCTGTATGAGTATTTTGACTAAATAAAGTGCACCCATGCATGCAAGCCTGTGGAGGCCCAAAGAGACACCAAAGCTTCCTGAGATCTGGAGTGCTATAGATGCTGTCTAGTCCTAGTCACATGTGATGCTGAAGGACCAAAACCTAGGGTCTCTCTGAAGAACAGCAAAGTGCTTAGCCCACTGAGTCATCTCTCCCTCTCCACTTACCTTCAATATTTTTAAAGATAAGAAAAGGATGTACTTATCTAAAATCCATAAATAGAATAGATATAGCTCACAAGGGTACCCAAATATCTTTAAATGTGTGGTTAAAGAAAATGACTAAAATATTTTAACATAAGATTAAAAAGCACTCATTGGAAGAGATGGCTCAGTGGTTAAGAGCACTGCCTGTTCTTGTAGAGGATCTGGGCTTAATTCCCAGCAGCCAGATGGCAGCTAACAACCATCTGTATCTCCAGTTCCAGAGAAATTCAACACCCTCTTCTGACCTTCGTGACCATTACACAACATGGATGCACTTACATACATAAAGGCAAGGCAATATGCCCATACACATAAAATAAAAATGATAAAAATTTTAAAAGTTTAAAAAGCAGAGGTAAAATTACAAATATGGCTGGGCATGGTGGTACATGTCTTTAATCCTAGCACTCTGGAGGCAGAGGCAGGCAGATCTTTGTTGAGTTCAAGGCCAGCCTGGTGTACATAGTGAGTTCCAGGACAGCTGGAGCTACAGGGAGACCCTGTCTCAAAAGGACCCCCCCCCAAAATTACAAATACTACATTGTGTGTGTGTGTGTGTGTGTGTGTGTGTGTAACACACAGTTTGTACTCTATGGGACTACTAAGTAAAGTCTGGTCAAAAGCCCAAAGTCACAGGTTCATTTTAGCTAAAACTCAGTCCCTTCAGATCTGTGTAAAATGCTAGTTCTTACATTGTCCAGTGTTTGACACCAGTATTACTTTAAGAAACTTCACCTTTAGGCCAATGAATAATCTGAAGTGAAAACAAAGTATTTAAATCTGCAGTTATATGGTGAACTCTTTTCTTGAATTAACCAGTAGGAATACCATAAAGATATTTCACAGATCCACAAGGAGATAAAAATTCACCTTGCCCCATTTAATATTCCAAAATTGATATTTGGCTTGCAGATAAGATCCTTTATATTCAAGCCATAAAACTTCACAGAATCAAAGACTAATATCAGGAGTTCCTTTTGGGTCATTGGGTGGGGATTTTGGGTTTTTATTTCTTTGTTTATTTAAGCATCAGAGGAAATCATATCAACACTAACAGCTTTAGCAAGTAGGAGTCATTCTTTCTTGACTTTGGGTTACAGGGGACTTTACCTTCAGTTGCATGCATAAAAAGGAATTTTAGTGAGAAGTCAGATTTGGGTTAAGTTTCCTGAAAATACATATATTTTCCATTTATGCATGGCAGGTTTCTCCATGGTTCTGATGCAGAATGTTCAGAAGGACTAGTTTATGGCAATGAACAGAATACATTGGGCAAATTACAGAGGAACCTTTATTATATATTCATAGTGATGGTTGATGTATGGTGTGGTTAGAGCCCAATCTGGTCTTTACCTCTGAAACTTTATTGTTAACTATGTAGCAGAGATAATTTTTGCCCTTGCAACCTTTCATTTAATGTGGCAATGTGAGATCTAGAGATAACGAAGACTAGGATATTTAAGTGAAATTGTTTATATTGAAGTATTTGAATGTTATACACACATTCACACAAAAATTCAGATAATCTAATACTTAATGAATAAAAGCATTTCACTTTAAAGAAAAGTTATCTTTGGAGGGTGATAGAAGAAACATATTCGTCATTTATACCGAACCACTACTATTATAATCACAGTGTATTTGTATTAGATACTATTCCATCTGTGCTGCTTACCACATGCTCTGTTGCCACTGGTTAACAGAGAAGTTTTATGGAAACCCATGGAAACATTAATTTTCTTGGCATATTCATAAAATCTGAACACCAAAACATGTCAAAAGTGAACTCCACATGGATCAAAGACCTCAACGTGAAACCCCAAACTCTGAAGGTTGAAAAAGAAAGTTGAAGTTGGCAAGAAAAAGTTGGCAGCAGACTACAAGACATAAGGTGTAGGAAAAGACTTCCTAAATCAGATAGCAGATGCGCAAGAATTAAGGTCGACAATTGACAAATGGGACCTCATTAAACTCAAAAGCTTCTGTACATCAAAAGAAACAATCAAGGAAGTGAAGAGAAATCCCACAGAGTGGGAGGAAACCTTCACTGCAGATACATCTGACAAAGCATTGATTTCCAGGATATATAAACTACTCAAAAAACAAAGAAAAAAGAAAACAAATGACCCGCTCAATAGATGGAGCAAAGAACTGAACAGAGACTTCACAAGCGAGGAATTAGAGATGTCTGAGAAACACCTCAAGAACTGTTCAACATCACTAATCATTAAGGAAATGCAAATGAAAACCACTTTAAGATATCATCTTACTCCAATAAGACTGGCTAGGATCAAGAAAACAAATGATACCAAGTGCTGGAGAGGTTGTGGGGAAAGGGGAACACTCATCCACTGCTGGTGGGAATGTAAACTCGTACAGCCACTATGGAAAGCAGTGTGGAGAACCCTTGGAAGACTTGGAATGAACTTGCCACCCGACCCAGCCATACCACTCCTGGGCATGTACCCTCAAGACTTACGCCACCACAGAGATACATGCACGGCCATGTTTATTGCAGCTCTCTTCACAATAGCAAGGAGCTGGAACCAACCCAAATGCCCCTCAACTGACGAGTGGATAGAGAAAATGTGGTACATCTACACAATGGAGTTCTATGCAGCAGTAAAGAAAGACGACATCATGAGCTTTGCAGGAAAATGGCTGGAGCTAGAGGACATCATGCTGAGTGAAGTAACACAGTCCCAGAAAAACAAAGGACCAATGGTATCCCTCATCTGTGGATGCTAGTGCCAATTACCTAGTTGTAAGTATTTCTTGTGTAAGGCACCCTGAGCTTTTGTCCAAAGCAGTTGGGCGTAATGCATATTGGAAACAACAACAACGACAACAACAACAACAGAAAGGAGTGCATCAAAGAACTGACTGAAACAGTGAACTTCTGCTCAAAACAGTCAACTTCCTCATGGAGAATATTGAGAAAGACTGAGAAAGAGATGAAAAGCATGTTTGGCAGAATGCATGAGCTCTGGCGGGGAGGGGGAATGGGTGGGAACACGGGTCTAGATTTGTTAAAATAATAAAAATAAATTTATGTAAAAAAAGAAATATAGTTTTGTTTTGCATTTTTCTAATATGTATCCTAAACAAAGAGAATGAGTACTTTGAGGGAGGATTCCTATGGCTATAATTTCTGAAATGTTATACATTGAATAGTATTTTTCCTGGAAGATTATTACTACTTCTTTCTAGTTGGAGTTAGATATTGCTTAATAAAACACCAAAGGTATTTAACATTCTATAAAACCTGGTATTTTTTGACTCAAATTCTTGTTCCATGAATGTATTATATTTACTAAAATTTAAATATTAGGATACTGTTAGTAGAAATCATGAAGCAAGAGACAGTACTTAATTATGACCAAATAATCTCTTATTTAGTAGCTATTGTGAAGTATATTTATATCTAGAAATCTACTGCGATATTAAAATATTCTAGCCATGTGTTTGAATATTGAACCAGTGATAAATATATATATCCAGAAAAGCTGAAGAATCAATGAAAACCGTTAATTTTTTTTCATTTTGTTACAATGACTTATGTACAGCATGCTCTTATTAAAAAGTTTTATGTAAAATTTCCTCTCTTGTATAATTACAAAAGCCTCTTGATTTGTAGCAACTTTCCTAAAATTTGTAGGAGACACTTTCTGACAGTTATTACATCCGTATTTATCAAAAAAATCTTGCTAACAGGGTTAAGGGGAGGGAGAAGTTGGTGGTTAATACATCCAAATACATGGTATGAAATTCCCAACAAAAATAAACACATTTATTAAAAAAGAATGAGCAGTTCAACTTCACCAAATCAATGACTATTACTTTCTATCACACCCTGTGACAGAGCAAAAGATTGTGGCTTGTAAACCTTCTGAGGTGTCAGTTTAATATATGGACTGCTATCTGTGCTTTAGATTTCTGTAAAACCAATTATGGATTCAAAACTTAAATTCCAATGGAATTTTCAAGAAGGGAAGAGTAAAATGTTAAAAAGTATCATCCACTAACATCTATATTTGTCAGGCCAAGAATCAAATATGTACTTCATTGATAACACATAGCCTGGAGATTTTTACCTCTATACAGAGACAGAAAGATAAAAAACCAAGGCTTAGGATCCAATGAATTTGGGTGAATTTATGCTAATTAATTTCAGTTTTTGTTGAACAATATCTGGGGACTTTTTAGCATGTACTTTGAAGATAGGAAAATTCAGAAGAGTGGCAAAATCTAATTCTTAATGATATCTGGGTTTTATTATTATGTTAAAAGCTTGTGAGCATTTTTTCTGAGCTGTAAGTAAACATATATTATAATTGAGCAAGTTGACAGTTGATGTTGGGAGTTCCAAATATCATACTGTATATGACAAAGAAGGCTAGAACCTTGAAATGTGGAATGGATGTATCTGGAGACAGAGGTCAATTAGTTTATACCTTAGTTCAAAAAGTTGTCATCCATTGTTTATGATGAAACTACTCCTTATCTTCTAAAAAACCCAAGCTTGGACTGTATGAAATCGACCCACCTGTCAAATACTGCAGGAAGCATTTACTATCTTTCCTAATTTACTCAGCAACTTGTTCTGGTAGACACTAGGTGGCTTATATCACTTTGTTCTTTCCTAGAAAGTCTTAAATAAAATCAAGTTCTGTTCAGGCCTTAACCAGTCCTTTCTTGGAGACTTCCTACATATTTTTACTATCTTTTACTATCTTCTACAAATTAGAATCAGGAAATAATTTTGGAACTCATAAGATTTGGGAGGAGCTATTTCAAGGGGCCCTAGCAGTGAGTAAACTGTTGACTATTCCCTGTCTATTTGTACAAAACATGCTTAGTTTCTGTGCATGATTTCCTGCTTCTTTCCTCTTTTTCTTTTTAACTTTTTCCCCTCCCTCTGTTTATTGTATCTTTTTTCTTGAAATTTCATTATGTACCTTGATCCTAACCACCCCAACTATCTCCTCCCACTTCTTCCAGACACCCCCCCACCCCAAAATTTTCCCTCTCTTCTTTATGTGGGGTAGATAGATTCTTCATATTTGTTTTTCCAGAAAGAATAAAAGAAGTTAAATAAACTTTACACTTACATATTTAGTCAGTGTTCTTCCATATGCATAAACGCCTTAAAGTCCATTAGTTTCAGTATTTTCTGTTCCAGAAACATTATGGTAAAGAACTCCCACATAATTACAACTTAAATCTATGTTATAATTAGGTATTTACAGCATATTTTGGAGATGTCAATCACTTATGTTCTGCTCTTCTTCAAGGGTTTTTGTGACAATCAAGTTGGAAAAAACTGTTGTTGCCAATGCCATGCAGACTATAAAATGCTGTATTCTGTTCAGAAGTTCTGTGATTATTTATTTCATAATTTACATTTGGGGGCATAAGATAACCTTCACCTTGGTATTATGAACAACAAAGATCCATATGCTTTAGTCATTTGCCACACTTAATGCTTTCATTTTTCTTGGTTGTTTTACTTTATTAGTCTCCTGAGAATCTAGTACATACATCACTTGCATTTAAGAGTGAAAATAGAGATACCATGGCTGAGTCCAAAGTTTTGATTGACATGTTGTTACCTATATCATAAGAATAGATGTCCGTGTATGAAGCAAACACGTACCTAAAATTGGCTTTATTGTAAAAATGACATAGGCTCTTGGAGACTACAAATGATACACACAGGAAAAGGCTGTTAAATTTCTTCTGAACATCTGTTTTGTGATTGAAATTATAGTTCATCTTACCTCCTTAAACAGAGTGATAACTGGTTTAGAAATGATTCTTTCGTTTCTCTGAAATAGCAAAGTCCTCTGAGAGGACTCCATATACAGAATAAAGTTAGGCTCTTGGCCTTGTTAATGGTTTACTGGTATCTCATGAATAAGCCAGCATTTGATGTGTTTTTCACTCTAGAACCGAGAGTAAATATTTAATAATATATTAATAAGTACTTAAACATGAAAAATTTCGGATATTAAGATGCTGTGTAAAGTAAAAGTACTTTGTAAAAGTACGTTAGTGAGAAAGGTCAGTGTTCATGGCCTGAGTGAGGCATGAATCACTTTTATACATAAAAACTGTTGCTATGAAAAGTTCTGTCTATGCCTTGGTCATGGATTGCTCACCAAAATCATCATGTGACTTTAAAATTCTTTGTACCTTAAAGGAAATGCTGTACTCTGTACTTTCTGTTGATTTTAGCTTTTCAATATTTTGTGTCCTCCAAAATGCATGACACTAAAGATATTCAGATAGATATAGACAAGTGGTTAGATTCTAGGGAAGGAAGCCGTGGTTTTGAGTTTTAACTTAAAAACATACTGATAGCATGATTAGGGAAAAAATGTTTAATTCCTCTGCTTCCATGGGTACAGAGCTAAAAATAGGATTACTCTGGTTGCTCTCTCTGCTTAATGATTTTGGTATGTGTGGTGGGGTAAATATGTGGGGGGTGTACTCATCCATGGGTGTCAGCTTGTAGGCTGACTTTGGGTATCTTCCTCTAGTGCTTTTCATCCCATTTTTATGTTAACTTGATGTAAGGATGCAGAGTATAAGAAAATTATGATATATCGCATGATCTCCCTTCCTTCTGAAAATGATTTAAACCAATATTGCTAATATTATTTTTCCCCTTTGAGATTAGAAAGTAATATTTATTTGGCATATCATTTCTACTTTACTCTGCATATATTTTGAGATGAGGACTGTCACTGAGTCCAAGTTTGCCGCTTTAGCTGGACTAGCTGGATGATGAGCCATAAGTATCTTCTCTCTGGCCCCAGCACACCCCCAGTGCTGCTATTATAGCCAAGAGACTGTATGTCTCTGTGAGGGATCCGAACTCAGGTCATTGTGCTATGCAGCAAGTACTATATACACTGATCCAACTGTGAGCTCCTAGGCTTAATTAATTCTGTGTGCATTGGTTCACTTAATTATCAGAATAGTTATTGAGCTGCTAATTTACTCAAGACAGTCCTCTAGGTGTTGGAGATGCCCCATCAAATAAAAGCTAAACACCAGCCCTCTTGAAACCCACTGTCTAACTGGGGAAAATTGCCCAATATAACATGCTTAATTTGCTTAGGATATTTTTAATAGTATAGCAAACCTCTAAGAAGAGTAGTTGTCATTATTTCTATAGTGACTGTGACTCATGATGACATTTTATTATAAACTTGGAGTAGATATAGGATATTTTTTTAAAACAACTGGTATTCTATAGCTAATTCCAGCTGTAATATATCCCTTTACCACAATATGGGATACATTAAAATTAATTCACTCTAAGCTAATTATTTGTTTCATATTTTTATATTTGGTCTAAATACAAAAATGTGGTAAAGAGGAATCTTTAAGCATTTCAACTGTTGGAAAAATTAGAAGGCTGAGCATCAGGTACTTATCCCTGTCAGAACTACTTTGACCTAAATATACAGCTCAAGTTCAGCTCTCCATGATTTTGACTGAGAATATATTTTTGTACTTTTTTCCTATTTAGTTTTTTTAAACATTTTTATTGAAGTTGTGTGAATTTCATACATTGTTTCTCAGTCCAATCTAGACTCATCTTGTCTTCCATGGCCCCACCCCACCCAAGTTCATGCACCCTGCCATCCCTGCCCTGTATATTTTTCTGATCTTTTCCAAAGTTTTTTTTTCAAAACAGAGAATTATTGTCCTTGGGGGAACTTTACAGTTTCAGTTGGTGCCCTGTTCCTGTTCCTCTGCTGTTGTTGTTCCCTCCAATCTGTATGGCTTCAACATAAAGGATATATTTTTCATTCGTGTTTCATTAGTAGAAATTATATATTTTGTTAGTTCTAGACAACTTAAATTGTTATCAGAATGAAATTTTTCTGTATTTAATCAGATAATTGTATTAATGATATAGGTATATAGAATATATTACAATTATGGAATATGACATGTTTTATTTAATAATTAAAACCAGTATTACCAATGTTTACTTAATTTCTCCCTTTTTCTTTAGGGGGTGGTATTTACTTACCATGTAGCTTCTATTTTATTTCACATATTAAAATACAAATGATACATATGATTTCTAATGTAGTTCACTATCCAGATAAACCTCTATTTTGAGGAAACAAATATACACAAGTAGTGTTATATGCATTATCAGTTGTTGCTTAGAAAATATTTTGTTAGTAAATTTTGATATCATCTCTTTGTTTATTTTTTAAGGGGGAGGTGAGTTAGTTTTGAAAGAAGGTCTCTCTGTAGTCCCAGCTGGCCTAGAGCTCACTATGTAGACCAGGCCAGCCTTGAACTCACAGAAACCCAACTGCCTCTGCCTCCTGAGTGCTAGGTTTAAAGGTGTGCACCACCATGCCCAGTGATATCATCTCTTTGTAATTACACAAAAAGGATCATGATATGTAGTATGCTTCTAGTATGCAGAGAAATTAATGATGAGCTATATTTTATTGCTTTATAAAATTGTGAAAATCTTCATAATTTTGATATAACTTACATTAAAAGGAGTATATAAAAATCAATGCTATTCTATATTAGCATATAGAACGTGGTTTATTAGAAAAATTTCAGGGGATTTCCTTTTACCTCCATATAGAACAGGCAAGCTTTGTGTGGTCCATATCTGGCAAGCTCTGTTACTAGCCTAGAGTCACTATTCTTACAGAAATGCACAGAGGCTGGGGATTGTGGCTTTCTTCTGTTAATTTCACTAAGCACAACAGGGATAAAATGTAATCACAAATAACATAAATAAATTATTAAGTTTCAGTCTCATTTAACCACTGTCTTCGAAACTACAGGAATGTTAATAGCTTTTAAAGCTATTAAATACAAATAGTGTATTTGAAGCCTATTTATTGACACCCAAGCAAGCTTGCTATTTTCACTCCAGTTGATTTTAAATTAACAACAGCTGCAAAGAATTAATTTATGAGAAAATAGAAGGAATTGAATAGGAAACAAAAATGATGGCATGAATTTTATAGTAGTTACAGATGCATTGACCTATTTGACACGTGCATAACTGATTACAATGACAACTTTATGAGGTCTTTGTTTAGTGACTGGTCCTGTCTTATTAAGGAATTGGAATACTCATTAGAGACATCAGCAAGCAGAAGATTCTGTCTTTGGTCCCAAATTGCTCTTTGTTTTTATAGACCAGTTTTCTGGATTTCATACTTTTCTGGGGAGTTAAGTTTCTATGTGAGTACAAGAATTTCTTCAGAGACTATCTGCATGTTCTTAAATAATTTGATATTGTAGAATGTGTGCTGAATATACTACTCATTGTTACATTTATGCTACATTTTTTATTTTTATTTTTTCACCGGCAGGATACTTTAAACAAATCAGACATTTACGACAATGACAATGACCCTCAGATAACCAAAACTCAAGTCTCAATGCTAACCTGGATCTTTTTTTTAAAAAAAAATTTTATTGAGCATTCTACATCTCATACAATGGTTCCCAATCAAACCCAGTCCCACCTTGATGTCCCAACCCTCCATCAGAATTCATGCATTACAGCATCCAAGCTAAGCCCTGTCTAGTCAAGCTCTTGAATCCAGGTACTCTTCTGTGCAAATAGATCCACTGGAGTCTAGTCAGCACATCTAGAAATCTTATATAAGGCATACTCTTCCTCACTTAGCAGTACTCAGTCTCTTGTAGTTCTCAGTCTAGGACCAGCTCCCCACCTATTTCTCTTGCTCCACTCTGAGACCTTGTCTGAATTGGCACAATGCTGACATTGTCACGAGTTCACATGTGAAAGCTTCTAGTCAACAGAAGCCACTGCTCCTCTACATTCATGCATCAGCTCTAGCTCTCACACTTTTTTATAATTTAAACCCGTCTTTTTCAAAATTCAGCACATACACGCCAGGCATGGTGGCAACAGATGCCTTAACTCAGAGCTCTCATTTTATTGGAAAGCTAGTTGTAATATTTACTACCAAGTCATGTGCAGCATCCTAGAAATGCAGGTTAGAATGTGGAACTTTGCAACACAGACCTGAAAGCTCACATTGTTCTTGATGGGACTTAGAGATGCCTCTTTGTACTGTGTTAAAATCTCTGGCTGATGATGTTTCAGAACCTTACTTCCAACTTCCTGTCTTTTATCATGATTATGGTTTTGTGGAATATCAAAGGAAGTGCGAGAAACTAGAATTCATTCAGGACTATCAAAGACCTATACTTTCTAGTAGCATAAACTGACCCCTCCTTATTATCTTAAATTCTGTTTTAGTTAGTTGGCTGGAACTGGTTCTTAAGAAAATTAAAGTTTAGCTAAAGCATACCATCAAAGCCAAGAGCTAGTAGGCCACTGAAAATGCAGCTTTCAACAACAGTCAGGTCACATGTTGGTCAGAGTCAACAGCAGACTTTTGGTATACTGTGCAGTGGAGAGTTAACCCAGTGAGTTAATTAAAAACATTCATGTTCCCAAGGAGGGGCTGGACTCTTGAAAAAGAACCCCCAAGCAATACCTTAAATGAACTGTTGGTATACTTGTAGCCATTGGCCAAACCAAAGAGTATATTTTAACCAAATTATTCATGATAGGCTCTTGAATAATGCTGCATGAATTTTATTTCTGGGGCAGGTCTGGAAACAGGTATTTATATCAGTTCCATTCTCCTTTCATGCCTATAGGAGCCATCCTCTTGAAATATCCATGCTGTATAGCGGTGAAGGCACTGATTCTGCTTTTGTTTTGTTTTCCTAATCATCATCCCCTATCAAAGGGAGTATTAGACAATATTCAGTAACTATTTGGATCTCTCTACAAATAATACAGTGTGTCCTGCGCTATGAAACATGGGACTTCCTTACATGAGATCAAAATTGTGTGCTGTACTGTTAAGAATATAAATTTTCAAGAATTCTTTTGCTTAAATATGAAGATCATAATCTTTTCAAGGGATTATAAAATAGGCTCTCGGCTAGGCGTGGTGGCACATGCCTTTAATCCTAGCACTTGGGTGGCAGAGGCAAGTGGATCTCTATGATTTCAAGGCCGGCCTGGTCTACAGAGTGAGTTCCAGGCCAGCTGGGACTACAGGGAGACCCTCTCGCAAAAAGACCATAAAGAAAAAAAAATAACCTTTCCCAAAACTTATAGAAATCTCCAAAGCATGTTTATTAGGGTAACAACACTTGGTGGGTGGTAACTAATCTCAGGATGGATGAATTGTTTATATTTTCTAAGTTTCTCTGTTAACAATCAACACCAAGGTATAGATAGCTGTTTGCCTCTCTATAACTATCATCAGTTGTCTTGTTGCTTATAATTATTACCTTGTCATTTGTAAAGGCTTTTCAGGATCAAAGAAGTGGAATCAGTTTCTATGCCATAGGGTATAAAAAAGAGGATTACAATATATACTAATGACACAGAAATATTCAGCACACCCAGTTATTTAAATCCTTAAAATAATGTTTGTAAAACCTGTTCAGTTTTATGAACGAATGACAAGAATGAATTTGACCAATAGAATTTAATCCAGGTTGTTAATTCTAGTCATTGTTCTTATGTTGATGAGGTCATTTATTTAAAAAGCTAAGAGCTTCAATTATTTAATTTTTTGAAATGAGAAAATAGACTTCTTTCCAATTCTTTGTGGTAAATTCCTATGAAATTAACAATGGTTTCATTTAACTATGTACATAGTCTCAACTAGTATAACTGTTTGCATTTTGAAACTAAAATGCATAGAATTAACCAAATCTCTTTCAAGGTACAAAATGTGTCATTTGTTCTTTAACTATTTCTCTCTTCTTTGGGGAGAATAGACTAGATAGCCAAATGACTGCTTTGTTGTTGTTTTTTTTCTTTTGAGACAAAAAGATAATTGATAATGGATCTTTTTTTTTTCTAGATGCCAAAAGAAAAAAAGAAACAGGAACAGCAATTTCAAATTTGGTAAAATACCAATAAATTTTTCACTAAAGGTTAAGTCCTAATTTCTTAAAATTTTACCTTGAAAGTAGTTATTGACATTAAGAACAAATCCGTAATTACTCAGGGAATTAGTTACATGAAAATGTAAAAGAGGAGACTAGAATTTAATTTGTGAACTCAAACTGATATAAAGTAAGCAATTGCTAACATCATGATTTATACACATTGTTCTACAAATGACATGATATTTGAAAGGAAAGAAGGAATTAACCAAGCAAAATGATGCAAGATGAGATGTCAACAGAGTCTGCTAACCCTGAACAGTGAGGGCTGGGTTCAGTCTATAAGCAGAGTCACTTGTGTTAAGGGAAAATATGATCTTCATTTTTTTTTTCCTCTTTGAGGAGAACAAAACAACTTTATGTGTCTGAAGAAAAATGCCTTTAGGTATCTTATATAAAAATTATATGTTGTGTCCTATTTCACACAATTCTCAGAGTCTCACACAAATATTTTTGGAAGATGAAATAGCAAGGCCTTTTTGAGGAAAAATGAAATATTTAAAAAAAAATTATTGGGACAGTAATGGACAGGGGGTGGATGGCTGCTGCATGTGAAGTGGACTGGCACTTGCATTCACACTGTGGCCTCAAGAGCCTATGTCATGAAATGGTTCCAGCCTAAGGAAAGCATACAAAATACACTGCTTTGTTATCTTCCTCACTCAGATCTCCAGAAGCTTGCTTTCTTTGTCTCTCCACTGGAGGTTTCTCAATCTCAATCAAATCCTGCAATAGAAGGGGCATCAATAGTTTACAGTAAAATATTACTTTTTTTCGGTCTTTTTGAGACAGGGTCTTCCTGTAGCCCCAGCTGTCCTGAAACTCACTATGTAGACCAGGCTGGCCTTGAACTTAAAGAAATCTGCCTGCCTCTGCCTCCCAAATGCTGGGATTATAGGCATGCACCACTACAGCCATCATGGGAATGGTAGAAATATCTTTCCGGGGCTGGAGAGATGGCCTAGTGGTTGAGAGCACCGACTGCACAGAGGACCTGGGTTTGATCCCCAGCACCCACATGGAGGCTGAGAACCATCTGTAACTCCAATTCCAGGAGAACTCCAGTTCCAGGGGAATCCGACACCCTCTTCTGACCTCCGTGGCATTGCATGACATGGGTGCACAAACCTACATGCAGACAGTACATTCATACACATAAATAAATAAATAAATAAATAAATAAATAAAACAAAAAAAGGGAAATATTTTTCCTATTTTCCACACCAAAAGGAGGCTCTATAGCCATGCTCAATTCTGAAAATATTTTGTAGGTCAGAAACCCATACCTTTCAATGCTCCATAATCTCTATTTCACTTAGTTACCTGGGAATTCAAAGGAAAATTCATATTTGAATATAGAAATTTGAATAAATCTGGGCTGTATTTCTCACAAGCACAAAAATATGACTTACACTGATCCTCAGATTCAAAAAATAATAATACCGATACCTGATCCCTACTGCCCTAGATTCAAATTTAGTAGGCCTGGGTTGGGATCTGAATATTTGTAGTCTTAAACAAAATCTCAGAAAGTTAAAGGAAAACATTTAAAGGTTTATTTTTTTTTAATTTTTTTATTATTATTTATTTCTGTATGTGTATGAATGTACTGTCTGCATGCAAGTTTGTGCACCCGTGTCGTATCTCATGATCAGACTACACAAATGGAAATACCCCAGGTAGTTATTTTTAGATATGTGGTCTGAATCTCCAGGAAAACTTTATTTAATAGATTTCTCTGAGCCTAGAACTCTAGGTAGCACATTCTTATAGGAGTCACTGAGGATGGAGATGTGCATGAACAAGGCTTGCCCTGGTAGGTCATGAATCCTCTTTTACACCAGTCCTTCTGTGGAGCAGTAGAAGCATCATGCAGCCAATGCCTTTAGACCTCAGTGAAGAGCCTCCGTGGAGATGAAAATTGGTTCTCCCAAAGAATAGGAAAGAGTGTTCTGGACTGTTAAAATGAAGAGTTAACACTTGCATGTTTGTTGGACAAATATGTATTATTGGCCCATACTAAATGTCAGTCTTATAAGGCACAGAACATCCCCATACCACCATGAAAAGTAGACTTTGCCTGAAGATGTTACATGTGGGCTATAACTTTATTTATTTATTTATTTATTTATTCATTTATTTATAGTTTTATTATTTATTTGTAGTGACATTGGTTCTTTAAAGGTTGCAGAAGAGTGACCCTCAGCTCTAGTGCCCATTAGTTTTATGTAAAATAAGCTGTCTTTTTCTGATCAATCCTTAAATTCATATGGAAAAAAACAAAAAAACCCTGAATAACTGAAGCAACCCTGAGCAAAAAGTACAATACAGGATGCAAACTTGAGCTCATATAACTTCAGCCATCTCTTATTCGACAAAGGGGCCAAAAAAGTTCAATGGAGGGAAGATAGCATCTTAAGCAAGTGGTGTTGGAAAAGCTGGATCATCATAAGTAGAACAAAATTAAACCCTTACATTTCACCCTGTACAAAAATAAACTCCACATGGATCAAAGATCTCAACCTGAAACCAGAAACCCTGAAGGTGATAGAAGAAAAAGTTGGCAGTAACCACAAGACATAGGTGTAGGGAAAGACTTTCTAAATCAAACAGCAGCTGCACAGGAAATAAGAACAACAGCTGACAAGTGGTACCTCATTAAACTTAAAAGCTTCTCTACAGCTAAAGAAATAATCAAGGAAGTGAAGAGAAAACATACAGAGTGGGAGGAAAACTTCACCACTGACAGAGCATTAACTCCCAGAATATATAAACTACTCAAAGAAACAAAAAAACAAATGACTCACTCAAAAGATGGAGAAAAGAGCTGAACAGAGACTTCACCAGTGAGGAAGTAAAGATGGCTGAGAAACATCTTAAAAAATGTTCAACATTATTAATAATTAACAAAGAAGTAAGAAAAAAAATGACCTACTGTAAAGACGGAGTAAAGAGCTGAACGGAGACTTCACCAGTAAGGAAGTAACATCTTAAAAAGTGTTCGGGGGCTGGAGAGATGGCCTAGCGGTTAAGAGCGCCGACCGTTCTTACAGAGGACCCGGGTTCGATCCCCAGCACCCACATGGAGGCCGAGAACCGTCTGAAACTCCAATTCTGGGAGAACTCCAGTTCCAGGGGAATCCGACACCCTCTTCTGACCTCCGCTGCATTGCACGACACGGGTGCACCAACCTACATGCAGACAGTACATTCATACACATACAGAAATAAATAAATTAATTAAAAAAATAAAAAAAAAAGTGTTCGGGGCTGAAGAGATAGCCTAGAGGTTAAGAGTGCTGACTGCTCTTGCAGAGGACCAGGGTTTGATCCCCAGCACCCACATGGTGGCTGAGAACCATCTGTAACTCCAATTCCAGGAGAACTCCAGTTCCAGGGGAATCCAACACCCTCTTCCCACCTCTGCAGCATTACATGACATGGTTGCACAGACCTACATGCAGACGGTACCTTCATACACATAAAAAATAAATAAATAAAATTTTTTTAAAAAAGCGTTCAACATCGTTAATAATTAAGGAAAATCAAATTAAAACCACTCTAAGGTATCATCTCACTCCAATAAGACTGGCCAAGATCAGAAAAATAAAAGGCTGGAGAGGTTGTGAGGGAAGGGGAAGACTCCTCCACTGCTCGTGGGAATGTAACCTCATACAACCACTGTGGAAAGCAGTGTGGAGAACCCTTAAAGACTCAAAATGAGCCTACCACCTGGGTATATACCCACAAGACTCATCCTACTGTAAAGATACATGCACATCCATGTTTATTCCAGCTCTCTTCACAATAGGGAAGAGCTGGAACCAACCCAAATACCTCTCAACTGACGAGTGGATGACAAAAATGTGGTACATTTACACAATGGAGAACTACTCAGTGGTAAAGAAAGATGACATCATGAAATTTCTAGTTCAAAATGTATGGAACTAGAAGCCATTATGCTAAGTGAAGTAACACAGTCTCAGAAAAAAAAAAAAAAAAAAAAAAAAAAGGTGAATGGTCTCCCTCATTTGTGGATGCTAACACCAAATCCCCAGTTAGTTGTCAGGCAAACTGAGCAACTTTATAATCCCTCCTTTTAATCTCTCCTTATTTGAAGTCCATGGCATGTGTGATTTAGAACAATTCTGTGCTTTCCATACATCTGTCTCTTCTTTTTGACTGACAGATGTGTGATTTAAGATAGTTTTGATTATTTAAAATTTACCAAATAACATTTTTTATTAATTTCATATTTGTTATATGATAAAGATATCACCTGAAATTGCATAATTGAGAATTTCTCCTAGTTTGGAGATCAGTGCTCTCTGATTTGTTACTTTCATCATAGCAGTTCAGGACTTGATGCTGCAAAACACATGCTGGCAAGAATAAGTAAGAACAAGAAATGTAACGTGATTAGTTTCCTAAAGCTTGAGTCACTTTTAGTGTTTTTGGCTGTTCAGGCCAAGTTAAAGGGAATGTCCACTTACTATATAGATACACTTGACATTAATGACACCCCTTATTTTTATACATAATCTATATAGCTTTATAAGAATTTTGAATTACAGCCTTGAAGAAATTTTCAGTTTTAGAGTTTAGATATTAGAGTATATTACAATATTGTAAATCTAAATATATTTTATTGTTTTTATGTGTGAGTATATTGCCTGCTTATATGTATGTGCGGCTGTGTTATGTCATATCCACGAAGGCCAGAAGATGGTGTTGGATCCCCTGGAACTGGAGTTAAAGATGGTTGTTTGTTGACATGTGGGTGCTGGGAGCCAAACCTGGGACCTCTGCAAGAGCAGCCAGTGCTCTTAACCACTGTTCAGCTCCCATACTACAATACTGTGATTCTTCTATGTTATAGAAGTCTCCAAGGCTCTTGGTGTATAACATATTCTAAGTCATACTATATGTGTGTACGGAGGCATTATTTTTAACTTTTGGATAGAACACGATACTGGAGAATGAACATAAAGTCTTCATAACTGCTAGGTGAGTTATCTGTCACTCTCCAACATCCAAACCCCACAGACAGATTTATTTTCAAAGCACTGGCTCATATGATTATGGGTTGTCAAATTCAAATCAGCAGAGTAGCCTCCAGGCTAGAGATCCAGGAAGACCAGATACTTCATGTATTTCCTAAAATCTACCAACTGAAGACACAGGGATGTCCTGAGGCTGCAACTCAAGTTTACAGGTTTTTCAGAGTGAAAACATTTCCTTTTGTTCTGGGAAAATCATTCTTTGTTCTACACAATGGGAAGAGACCCATTCACATTATAAATGTCATTCTTCTTTCTTACCAGTTTGAATGTGAGGTTCATTTGAAAACCTCTCAAAGACACACCCAGAGTAATGGTTAACCACTTGTAAGGCCACATTTGCCCAGCCTAACTCACAGCTCCACAGTTGATCACAGATTCTGTGACATATAATTTTATATCCAATTGATTTATAAATATTGAAATTGCCATCATTAGTTATGATCAGTATAATATATATATATATATATATTTCCCTTTCTATACATACATGTACATATAGTCATTGTTTTTTAAATGTATTTGGATTTCTGAAGAGATAATAGTTTAGAATAAGAGCTATTAAGCTGGGAATTGTGACACATGCCTTTAACACCAGAACTCAGGAGGCAGAGGCAGGGAGATTGCTGTGACTTCATGGCCAGCCTGGTCTACATAGAAATTTCCAGGCCAGCTGGGGCTATGTGTAGACCCTGTCTCAAAAAATCAAAAGAAAAATGAAGCATAGCTATTTTTTCAACTGTCCTTGAGAAATATCTAATTTTCCTGAATAAATTTAAGAAAAAGATGGAACCATTTCAACTGGTGCATATTTTAAAAGGTGGTTTTCTTTACACAGTTATGTATATATATATATATATATATATATATTTATAAAATGGTATTTTAATGATATGTGAAGCAACTCATTTGCCAGCTGTGAATGAACACAAAGATTGTTCCCTGTGCATTGCACTCCCATCAAAGGTGATTGGGAATTTGAGATTTCTGTTATAAAGTATTCTTTTAACATGTTGGCATAGAATCAGAGGAATATTATTGTTAAAACAAATTATTCTAAATGTGAATAAAGTCATTGAAAGGGATCCATTTCTTTAATACTTATTGTTTATATTATGCTAATTATACATTAGGCTCTCAAAATACAGATGTTCTCCAACTTATGATGATTTGAGATATGACTGGTGTTTTCGACTCTACAATGTTGCAAAAGTGATATGTAATTAAAAGAAACCAGGGCTAATAGTTTGACCTCCTTAGTTAGTGATATGTGGTACCATACTCTCCCCTGGGCAGGGGCAGCTTGCTGCAGAGCTGGGTCAGACACACAGATCCTGTGGAAACAGTTGATACTCTACAGTGTGTTGTGTTGCCACAGTTTTGGAGTTGTTGCGTTTTTGCTTTCACATCTTCTTGTATCTACACACATAAACCTGCATCCCCTATATCCATGCATCCATACTGCTTCTTACTTCCAATACAACATTCAATGAGTGACATGTGACATTTCATGCTTTATTAAAAGATAGATTTGCCTAACGAAAGGGTAATGTTTCCGTTTTCAGTACAGGTAAGTTAGGCTAAGCTAAACCATGTTGTTGAGTTGGTTAGGTGTATTAGATGTCTCAAACTGAAATCCTTCCTCCTGCAGTACCATTGGCAGCCCATCAGTACCTTCTATGAGAGTTACATAAAACTCACGCTTCTTACTAATTTAAACATCCAGCCTAGAAGCATAGGCAGCTCTGCAGCATTAACCTATCAGCCTAGGGACCTTCCGCTGGTAACAAGTCTTACACCACGGCTCTTGATCATGACAAAATATTTCCATCACTCCCTTGTCTTCGGAGAGAATAAAGGTGAAGCTGACAATGGCCTTCTATCTCATTCATATATGACTGTAAGGGATAAGTGCTTACTATAAATGCATTCTTTTTATGTATAAGAAGGTCTACTGCGAGATGAGCTGTGTGTGCCACGGATGGCAGAGTCAGAGAAACGGAGCTGCCGAAACCCTTTGGAGCCCAGAAGATCGTTAGTGAATCCCAGGTGTTCAGCTTTGAGCTACCTGCTGGACTTAGGTTTCGCTTAGGTGTGCCCAATTCTTCCCTTTGAAATCAGACAGTATAATATTGCTTTTATAGGAGCCCACAGTTAACAGACTTTTAACAAACTGTGAACTTTTAAGTGTTTGGACTTTTTAAGAACTGTGGGGCTTTTAAGTTTGTACTGTCTTATGTTGTGATTAATGTTAACATCATACCTTGGGGACAAGAACTGGAAAGGTGGTGGTTTAATAGTGATGTGTTTTGTGTGTCAAGTTGACAAGGGGTCAATTGTGCTGGCTAGCTTTAGTATCAGCGTGACACACCTGGGTTGAGGGAGCCTCAATTGGGGAATTGGCTCCATTGGACTGCCCAGTGGCCACATCTGTGGAGTATTGTCTTGATTGATGAGCAATATGGGAGGGCCCAGCCCACTATGGGTGATGCCACCCGGGGCAGGTTGTAATGTACATTATAAGAAAGCAGGCTGGGCGTGGGCCAGGAGAGCAAGCCAGTAAGCAGCACTCCTCCATGGCCTGTGCTTCAGCTCCTGCCTCAAGGTTCCTGCCCTGAGATCCTATGCTGGGCTCCGTGATGAACTGTGATCAGGAGATGTGAGCTAAATAAACTCTTTCCTCCCCATGTTGGAATTGGTCAGAGTGTTTTGTCACAGCAATTGAAACTAGAACAGCCACTTTGTGAGAGTTATGTCGGCATTAGTGGAAAACCTAAAAATGTAGATAATTTATCATTTATGCTGGATAAATCAGGTACACTTCATGCAAATCACGGAGGGTGTGGTGCATTTTCAGTGTTCCTGATGCTTTTTTCTGTTCTCAAGAGTTATCCAAGGGGCTTCAGAGATGAATCAGAAGGTAAGAGCACTTGGTAACCAAGAATAAGAACCTGAGTATGAATCCTCAACTCACGCAAAGCCTGGATATGGCCCTGTGCTCCCAGAATCCCAGTGGCTCTGTGGATATGTTGCCAAGACAAGATGATAGCTGGTGTTCACAGGTTACCAGCCGGGATGCAGGTTCATTGAGAAAGGCTGTCTCAAGGAAACAAGGCAGAGAGTGATAGAGCAGAAGCCTGACCACATCCTCTGTCCTGCATATGCCTGTGTGCTGTCCATATACATTCCCCCACACACATATGTGTGTACATACACCACAACCCCCCCACACCCACACAGAGTTATCTAATATGTCATTTAAAATAATTATTTAGCATCCATACATTGTCTGTTATTTCCATCTGTTCCATGTCACTAAGACTACACAGCTCTGTTCATCTGAGACCTGGTTACATCATTTGTGGAGGAAAGTGTCATTTCTTCATAAAAAATGTTAAGGAAATCTATAAGACAGAATAGAAAAGGAGGTAGTTAAATATAGCATAGATATAAACTGCAGATACATGCATTGAAATCAACATTCTAAAGTACTTAGCTATTTGGCACTTTGTAATTTATCATGTCAATGAACAACCCTTATTCAAAGTTCAATATTGTAAATTTGCCTCAATCTCATAATTACATGCTTAGAACACGCCAACATGTATTTTTGGTGCAGGAGCATTTTGACTCTAATTGCACAGTAAAATTTTGTAATTTATTCTATATGTAGTGCTGTCAATTGCGTCTATGTATAGACAATCATAACTGTAAATTGACTTTGCTATACCTTTTTTTCTATTCCAAAGAGATTTTAAAGAAAGGTAGAAACCAGATGTGTAGTGACTTGCCCTGTTCATGCATTAAAAACCTGGGGTTCTAGTATTTCACTGAATATTACTAAAGATGAGGTAGATTGTTTTCCACCCAGACTTGCTACACCAAAAAAAAATACTGTAGCTACACAGATGAGCAAGTAAATATTTAAAATTTCAAAAATTATATTCTCTATCTCTTATTCCTTTTAAGAAATAAAAATGTACAATTCTGTTGTAAATGAAAATTCTTCCTTTGTAATCGTTACTTTTTTTTAAGACAGGGTCTCCCTTTATCCCTAGCTAGCCTAGAACTCACTATGTAGATCAGGTTGGCCTTGAATTCACAGAGATCTACCTGCCTCTGCCTCCAGAGTGGTGGGATTAAGGTCATGAGCTACTGTGCCCATCACTTTTTATTAATGTCCATAAAACTGTTTACATTGTTACTATTGTGCTTCCTTGAAAACAGTGCATGCATGAAGTACAGGAATATCTGTAGCTTTGACTACATTCTGTCTAAAGGCAAAGCCATGGAAGCACTTCTTCATGATCAGAAGCCACAGTAATAGCTGTGCCCTGCAGAAGGCTGCTGAGCTTCTGAGAGAGTGTGACAGAGCTGCCAGTGCTTCCAGGCTGGATGTTTCCTATGTAAGAAGAATGGCTTTCATGAAACTCACAGAGGCTAGCAGTGGCTCTACATAGGAAGTGATTCTATTATTGCTCTAAAACTAACACTGGAAGCCGTTTATGCTGTTAACTCCTTAGCAGTATCAGTATTTTCATCTTTATAAGTATAATGTAGTTCTCATGTACTCTGGTAAAAATATCTTTTAAATGTTTATTGATTTGTATGGGAATGTCTTCTTTTTGAAGAACTTTAGTACTTATATTTCCTAGCTTGATTGATTTTTTTTTTTTTTTTTGGTCTTTTTGAGACAGGGTCTCCCGTTAGTCCCAGCTGGCCTGGAGCTCACTATGTAGACCAGGCTGACCTTGAACTCACAGAGATCCACCTGCCTCTGCCTCCTGAGTGCTAGGATTAAAGGCATGCATCACCATGCCTGGCTGTTTAATTGATATTTTAAAAATCCAATCTCATAGAGAGATAATTGACAAACAAAATTGCATGTTATTAATGTATAATGTGATGGCTTGATATATACAGTGTGAACTGATTAGCACAATCAGAGAGTCAAAATTTCTACCAACTCTCCTCTTCCAATTACCATCTTCAAATGTTTTGTTCCATGTTGAAATATTCAAATTCTGCTGTTTTAGCAAATTTTTAAGTATTTAGTACAATTTTGTTAATTATAATCACTATGTTGAGCACTTGATGCCAAGAATATATTTCTCTTTCAATAGAGTTTGATTACTTAACCCACATCTCCCCAGTCCACCTTTGTCCCAGCAGGTAGAAGACACCATTCTATTCCTTGTTATTTGGAGTTTGATTTTATTTTTGTTTTCTATGTTATATTTCAGTAAAATCATAACATATTGGCTTCCATGTTTCATCCTGGCCATTTCCACGGTGGGCCAGGGCATGAAGAAACTATGGACACACGGCAGTATGTGTAAATCCAAATACAGAATTTAACTGATCATTATTATAGGGAGTGTGATGTCACCTCCCAGGGTTCAATCCCAGGCCTTTGCATCGTCACATCCCATTTCGTGGGTGTAGTCAGAGAGGTCCCATGACTTTCACTTGTGCCTCTGGGAGGCAATGGCTGAAATGCTAGCCCATGCATACCTAAGCTCAGATTAGATATGCCTACAAGTTTCCTCTGTCTCATTTTACTTTTTAGTGTAAGGAACACCTATATTATAGCCAACAACAGGGTTTCCTTTATGTATAGGGATGAATAGTATGCCATTAGTTATATATAACCTCTAAATCTTAATCCATTCTTTAGTTGGACACTTAAGTTGTTTCTAGGTTTGATTGTTGTGAATGGTTCTACAGTTAACATGAAAGATCAGATGTCTTGACATTTGGATATTCTTCCTTTGGATATAAAAGTGGTTGTGGAATTTCTGGTTAAAGTTGTGATTTTCTTAAGTGTTTTTTTTTTTTTTTTCAGCTTTCAGGCTGGCCTTGAATTCACTTTGTAGTCAAGGCTGGCTTTCAGCTTGATCTTCTCCTACCTCAGCCTCTCAAGTTCTGAGTTTATAGATATACATCAGTACATATGGCTTTATTAGTTCTATTTTCAGTTACTGTTCTGCTTTTGTTAATGGATGTACTACTGGTGGAAACGAAGGTATACTTGCACTTGCTAAATTATTTTGTTGTATATTTATTTGTTTTTGATACAGAGTCTCACACTGTAGCCTTGGCTTGAACCTTGCTATGTAGTCTGAACTCATACCCATCTCAAACTCCTAAATGTTGGAATTAAAAGGAAAAGTGATCTGGCCTACCTTCCTTTTGCTCAATTCTGAAGGGACATTTTCATCTGATTGCTTTTCATTGCATTTTCTCTTCTCTGTCTTTATACCAACATGCCATTTTGGGTCTCATTTTAATAGCTTGAAAACAAAATTGAAACTCAACATTTTCTCTTACATAGTCTAAATGTCTAGAGACATATAAATTCAAGTGTAGTAAAATTAAACTGAAAGATATTTTATCTAATTCTGAGAATTTCCTGAAATAATTAAATGAAAATATTTCTGTTACAATATTTTGAAGGTTATCAAATATATGTCCCTTATTCTGTTTTTTTTATTAATTTACTTTGCACATTTTTTGATCTTTACTTGAAATTCCAACCCTGACTAACTATGTTTTAAATATTCATAAAAGCAGAAAAAATAACACTCATACCACAGTGTTAAAATTTTTGTAATAGTCATAAAATGGAATATATTTCTTTAGAAAGGAATTTTTTTATTTAAGCAGAAATGTGTGAAAATAACACTAGTTTGATAATTTGTTCTGACAAGACCTGTTCAAACTGTAAATATTCCTTGAAAGACCAGTAACATTTTTCATTTTATATCTCATTTATTATTATTTTCACTTTCGTTTGTCCTTTAAGGTTAGTAAGCTATGTAGTTTGTGACTTGTAATCTCCTGATATTCGAAATGGCCATGTCTATGAATAGAAAGATTAATAACAACTACACACAGACCAATTGGGAATGCGTTGCTTGTATACTGTACATTTATCTTTCTTTTCCCTAGTGTTTTGTCTGAGTTCATTTGCTTCATAATATGTCTGTAACGACAGTGTGAATGGCTCAATATTCTTTTCAAGTAAGCCCAGATTTAATCATAGAAGATCACTGAATCTGCCAAGCAATTAAGTCATTCACAGGTGCTAAAACTGAAATTCAACTACATATGCCACTATGAATACGATGCCAGTTATGAGTTTTAGTTTTTTACATTTAGAACTTTTTGTTATTTTTGTATTTTTCAACGACTAGCCAAGGACAACCATCTACTATAGACCATTGTCTAAATGATGAGATTTAGGACAATGCAGATGTTCTGATTGGTTTCTTGGAGGGATTTCTGTGGGCTTGCATACAAAAAAACACAGAATTTGATTCTAGTTTTAGAAAAGTATAGGTTGCAAAGCAGTGACCAGAAAAGCCCTTTGCTTTTAGAATTCAGTGTCAGTCAATACTAGATATTATCGATGTTGCTTGCTGCCCTCTCCCCCTTTTCCTTCCTTTGAACAGTTATGAATCTCCACATTAATAATTACAACAATAAGAATTTTTCTGACAAATACTGAGAACAGCACAAATCTACAGGAAAAAAAGACCCACAGATATTTAGAAGACTCTTGACAACATGATCACTTAGCAAATAACAACAGTAGGCTCCTCAGCCAGGACTTCTTCATATAGTCTTAATTTTGATTAACTTATTCCCTGATCCAAATTTCTCTTATTCCCTTGCTTAAATGTTTAGTGTCCAGTATAACCCCTCATTCTTTCACATTGTGGTTTCTACTAGCCTTCCTTATAGATCTTACCTGACTTGCAAGATCATAGGATTCTGTATACGTTTTTCATCCACACTTCAATTTGATTTAAAAATCCTCCTCCAGCCTCTTGGTTTCCAGATCCTCATCTCTCTTCTAAATGCTTGAATCTTTCTGTCCATAACACTCTCCTATCTATGTCCTTTACCTGTATTCTATTATCTTCATCTAGTCATAATCTCTCTCCATGGACCTTTCCTAATTTTCTGGTTTCCATATATACTCCAGATTAAATCTACAAATCAAACAATTGAGGCTAGGATCCACAAATGAAAGAGATAAATGGAATTTATCACTTTGGCATAGGTGATCTTACTCACTAAAATATTCTCTAGTTCCATCCTACAAATTTCATTGTTTTTTTTTCTTTGAATCTGAGTAATATTCTATTTTATGCATGTGCAACATTTCTTTCTTATCATTCCTCTACATCTGGACATCTAGGTTGACTCCATTTCTTAGCTGTTGTGAATATCACATCATTGAATATGGATGTCAATGTGTCTTTGTAATAGGATATAAAGTCCTTAGGGTCTATGTCTAGAAGTGGCATAGTTTGGGTCATATGACAGTTCAATTTCTTTTTTATTGAGATGCCTCAAGACTGATTTGAAAAGTGGCTTCACTAGTTTGTACTTCCACCAAGTGTATATAAGAAATTTTATAAGAGGTACAAAAAACAAGGAAAGCTAAAGCAATCCTGAAGAAAAGGAATATCAATGGAAGAGTCATATCTGATTTCAAATTATACTGAAAAGCCATAGTAATATAAATGAACACATCAATCAATTCAATAGAATTTACTACCCAAATGTAAGTGTGTAAGTGATGGAGATATCAAAGACATACATTGGAGGAAAGTTCATCAGCAGTTGTGCTTGGAAACTTGGATTTTAACATGCAGATAAATGAAACTAGACCCTTCTCATACTTTACAAAACACAACTGAAAATGAAAAAAACAACTTTACCAGCTTTACCTATGACAGGGAATCAATGTCTAGAATATAAAAGAACTCACAAAACTAAACATCAAGTAAACAAACAGCCCAATTAAAAAATGTCAAGTTAGTGTCCCTGGACATTCCTCAGTGCAAGTTGATCCACTGAGTTCTAGTTAGCCTATACAGAGTTCCTGTTTAAGAAGACCAGCTCTTCCTCACCAAACATTTATCAGCTACCAATATTTCTTTAGTTAAGATTGGGATCTGCTGCCCATTTTTCCAGTTCTGTGATGGGTTTTTTTCTGCTTGAGTTTCCATGCTGACACCATTGCTGCAGGTTCATATGAGCAGGCTCCCAGAAGCTTGTGGGATTCTATTTCCATATGGTCATGCACTTCATACCTGTCTCTGATAATCTTTCTGCTCTCTCTTCTGCCATGGTCCCTGACCCCTGAGTGAGTGAAGCATAATACAGCAGTCCTGTCCAAGGTCTCATACCCTGCAAACTCCTAATCTCTATGCTTTGGTCATTTGTGACCTTTTGTGTTCCTAGCCCTCTGTTGCATGAGGAAATTTCATTGAGAGTTGAGAGATTCATTTGTGTCTTCTTTTCTTTACCTTTGTTCCATGTTGTATAAACCTTAGGTGTAGAGGTTGCATATGAATTACAGTGGGGGTCTGTATGGGAGGTTGTCAGTGGGGAAGGTGGTATAAAGGTGATTAAGATTGAGATGTTCTGTATGAAATACATAAAAATTCAATAACAATTTTAAAATGATCTATGGAACTGAAAATAATGATTTCAAACATACAAATGGATGGGAAACACTTTAAAAAAGGCTCAGCATCTAGATTTGATTTGTAACATAATCTTATAAAAATATCTATATTAAACAATAAAAAAGGGCTCAGCATTCTTAGACACCATGGAAATACAGATTAAAACTACTTTAAGATTTCATTCCATCCCACTGAGAATAGCCATTATCAAGAATACAAATGACAGCAAATACTAATGGATCTTTGAATGAAGTAGCTGATACCCATGGAGGTGGGGGAGTTGACTTGTCTGAGCTCTGACAAAGTTTCTTTATCAGAGAAGGATTTTAAGTCAGTGGAGTGGAAAGAACATCTACAGCTATGGAAGATCTATGCAAAGGTTCTGGAGTGAGGAGATCTTAGCCCTTTATGAAAAACAAGAAGAGATCATAGGTTCCAAAGTTACAAAGTTATCAAAAGAAAGAACTTGTAAGCATATTTCAATACTAAGATTTAAAATATTTCTTAAAGGAAAAATTCCCAGTAGGAAGACCCTTAATATTCATTAGCTTTCAGTCATAAAATTATAAACAAATTTATTATAAACTTTCCAATGTTAATTTATTTCAAATGCTACATCAACTTAAATCTTGAAACTTTTTTTTCAATATACCTACTGCTTTGACTTTCATAGTTGTTAAAGTGCATTTCAACTCCCACACTTAGCAATCTAATGTTGATACTCTTATTAGCTTGTCACATACTTCAATCTATGGCATACTAAAAGCTAACTTCATTTTATTTATTTAAGCTGTTTGTCCATGAAATTCTCCATCGAAATGAAGTGCAAAGATTCTTTCCCTATATCCTACCTGTTCTATCTAGTGCCTTCTCTTTCATTGTCTTCTAATAAATAATCTCATCCATCCAACATTTCCTGGATTACAAGTGGCATTTGACATTTCACTGTTGTCTCTACTTTATTCTGGACATGTTCTATTTCTTCCATATGATCCCAGTGGGAAGAATATTCCTCACTCATTCTTGGAGCTCTTTACAATGCATAGAACACGTCAGATGCTAAATAATTCCCATATTGTTTTCTCGTTATATATTTGAACACTCTTCCATCTTTCTTCTTTGGGTAGGCACCACGAATGCAAGCATTTTTATTTTGATCTCCTCTTTCCCTTATATCCTTAGAATGCTACTTGACATTACTCATTTGAAGAATTCATTGGAAATTAACTTAGTGTTCATGTCTTCTAAAACTTTAGATAGCCAATTAGAAAGGTTGAATTTTTGATAGTATAATAAAAGTTATGTTAAATGTTTTAAGGCTTAAGCTAATAGGGAGAGCAACTTGTTTGCAAATGCTTGCCTGTTATCCAGCAAAATATATGCGGTATAATTCTGTAATACACATAACATATAATGGAGGTTACTGTTGAGTAATAAGATTCAAAAATCATATTTCTGAGATTCTTTTTTTTTATTTTTATTTATTTAGTATGTGTATGAATGTACTGTCTGCATGTAGGTTTGTGCACCCGTTTCCTGCAATGCTGTCGAGGTCAGAAGAGGGTGTCGGATTCCCCTGGAACTGGGGTTAAATATGGCCATGTGGGTGCTGGGGATCGAACCAGTGTCCTCTGTAAAAGCAGTCGGCACTCTTAACCACTAGGCCATCTCTCCAGCCCCATTTCTGAGATTCTTAAGTGAGTGCACTACCGAGAATGTTGGCTGTGGTCCAGTACTTAGTATCAGCATTTTTTTTTTTTTTTTTGGCGTTTTCGAGACAGGGTCTCCCTGTAGCCCCAGCTGACCTGGAACTCACTCTGTAGACCAGGCTGGCCTTGAACTCACAAATATCCGCCTGCCTCTGCCTCCCAAGTGCTAGGATTAAAGGCGTGCTCCACCACGCCCGGTGAGTATCAGCATTTTTAAATATACTTGTTGGAATTTAATCTGCTAATAATTTGTTAACGATAAAATCCTTGACATTTCAAGATTTATTTCCAATAATAGATGCTAGATTGTGCTAGACTTTCCTTACTTGGTAAAAAAAAAATCACACAAACTTGTAACAATAGAAATTGATTAAATGTGCTCATTTCAATAGTATGAATTACTATGGGATGACAGCTCATGCTACTGACCAATAGAAGCCATTCACAAATGCCTGTGTCATGAGTCCCTAAGTAGTTCTTCAGGTCTGAACTCTGGGCGAATAAGGTCAGGATGACAGCCTCCAATGTCAGAGAAAGTGATTGATTAGCACATGTTGTGCCTGCTTAGTTCAAGTTCTCACCTACAAACCAATGAAGCAGAAAGAGGAGATATACTCTGATATCTCAATTTTCACAGAATTATAGCCAGGTACAAGTATGTTCTCAAGCATAGGTGTAGAAAATAATTTTCCAAGGAAAAGAGATTTTGAACTTTAGAAATGCAACTTGTTCAACAAAATTTCTAAAATCTAAGTATCATGTTATTATATATTATTTGTATATATATCATGTTATGTATATATGTTATTTTATATATTTATATATGAAAGGCATTTAGGATTTTCAGAAGGACATTTTCTATTTGTACATTAATTTGGTAATTACTGACATCTGAAAACTTTGCATACAATATGTGAACATGAGTGGACATATATACCTGCAGGCTACGTAACAGGAAATTGCCATACAGGAGAACACTTTCTTCCAGTTGTTGGTCAGGGTAGTCCAACAGACTCCCAGAATAACACAGGCTAGTGCCACAGCACTTGATTCTCTCCCAGACCTATTGCTTAAGCCACAATTTGGAACAATGGAGCTGGAACTGATCTGAAGCCCCTTCCCTGAAGTCTAGCACTCATGGTTCTAGAGGATAGGAGGCAAGCTTCTAAAGGGGAAAATCAATCAATGGTCTGTCTAACCCCGGATTTAAAGCCTAAGAACCACAATAATGACCTGAGCAACAAACTGTATCAGTGAGTAGTGGCACCTTTAACTTTGGGGAACTAAACTACTATGTAATTGAATTTAAAGCCCTCTCAGTGGGAGGAAATTCATGGGTGCCTCTGGAAACAGCCAAATACACATGGATGGAGAGTTTACAGATCCCCCCCAAAATTCTACCTCTGTCATATCCTTAGACAAATGTGATCTCTTATTGAATGCTAATCATGAATCTTTATATTTACAGGCAAGAATACCATTCACCACTCATCAAAGAAGCTTATTTTTCACAACAGAGGGACACTAATACAGAGTTCCACAACTGGTCAAACACAGAGAATAAGTGGGAGATGCCCAGCCCTAAATGACACACCTACAAAGGAACCTATATAACCATGGCTTATGGAACAGCAAAACAGGGGTTAGAGAGACTGCTAATGCATCTCTGAACTCTCTCTAGTGAAGCTTACTCATAAGACAGATGGAGATATGCACAGAAGAGCAGACTTGTCCAAAGTATGGGGATAAGAGACTGAAATATGTTTCACTGGGTATGACTCCTATATTAAAGTTCACCTACTCATGGCTCCAGGACTATTGCAGAAGTGGGGGCATAAAGATTTTAAGAACCAGGACTAGTAAAGATCATAAGGAAATAGAGTCTTCCAAGCTTCTGGGAACTTGCTCATATGATCTTATAGCAATGGTGTCAGCATGTAAAAGAACAATGCAAACTCATCAGCATAGAACTGGGGAAACTGGCAAGAGGCCCCACCCTAGCTGAAGAACTAGTGGCATCTGATTATTGCTGGATGAGGGAGAGTTGATCTTCTTTAAGACATTTACACTAAATAGGCTGACTAGACTTCCAGTGGATAAAAACACTAAGGGGCATCTGTGTATACAAACTTGACTCAAAAGTTCTTAACATATATAATAGAATGCATGAAATCCAGTGGGGTTGCAATTAGTGGTTGTGGTGCAGGAGAGGGTCTTAATATGATAAATATGATTAAAATGCACAAAAGTTCAATAAAAATATGTTGAGAAAAATTAAAATATTGTCTTTTGATTCACATATATGATACCATTCTATTTATTGTTGTTCAGTTCAACAATATTTATATTGTTTCTGAATAAGTCTTGTATCCTTTTGCTGTTGTATTTTATGTTGAAAATTGTTACTGAATGAAATACAATTGATTTGCTCTTGTATTCTGCAATATTATTAAAGTTATATTTTACAAAGAACACAATTTTGCTAGTGATTTACTTAGAGTTTTGCATATTCAATATCATCTCATGTGTACACAGATACTGTTACTCTTTCTTCATAACATGAATGCATTTTATTTCATTTTCCTAGTTTTGTTGTTTTAATTGGATCCTATTATTGGATCCTTTAATTGGATCCTATTATTATTCAATACTGTGTATTGAAGAAACCATAGAAAACCAGGTGTTATTATGTTTGCCTGAATTTAGGAGGAATTATTTTACCTTTCACTGTTATTGAAAATGTTACCTACATGTTTTGATAGATTAACTTTACCAGTTGATGAAGATCTTTTCTATTTATAGATGGGTGAATGTTTTTATTAAAAAATGTATTGGACAAGCATATGTTTTCCTGTCTGTGTTGACATTTTCAGACTTTTCCTCCTTATCAACACCTCAGTTAATATTTGAGTGTTAAGTCAAGTTTGTCTTTCTGGGAAGTGCTCTTCTGCTTAGTTTATCATTTTAAATATATTATCAAACTTAGCTTTCTAGTAATTTGTACAGAATTTTTGTGTCTGTATTTTTAGGAACAATTAATTTTTATTGTGATGTCTTCCTCTAGTTTGATATGAGGGTAATATGGACCTTCAACAAATTGAAATGTTTTCTTTCCTCTTCTTTCTCTCTCTCTTTGAAAAAATGAGTTAAGGATTCGCCTTTTGAAATTATTCTATAGCTCCTTTGTGAAGATTTATGGTCTGGTGCACTTGTATGGAAATAAATTTAAGAATGTCTTGACTGAATTTAAATCCCTGTAGGACCTCAATTTCTTCTTGAGAAATTTTCAGTAGTCTATGAATTTCTGAAAATGTGTTAGATTTATTAAGGTTTCTTTGAGGAGGGGTCAGTCCCATAGTAACACAGGCTGAAGAGGGTATGGTGCAGGATTACTCTGGTAATATCCCAGGGACTACATTGCAGGCTGAAAATCTGTTTATTCTATGCAACAGGCAGCTTATATAGGTTTGTGACAGGCAGCCCATTCAATGCATGATATCACCTTCCAGAGCCAATCCTAGACCTCTGTACCATCACATGTTGTCCCAACTCACAGGCCATAAACATAGAGTTCCCGTGATCTTTACTCCTGCCCCTGAAAGCATGTTGACTGAAATGTTAGCCTCCCCACACCCCAGTTCGGGTCTGCCCACATTTCATGATTAGTGGACATAAATATCCATATGGCCCTTTTCCATTCCTTTTTGCTAAAGATTATCTTAATTATGTGTATGGGTGTGTATCTCTATGCGGGTATGTGTATGTATGCCTGTGCCTATGGAGGCCAGAGGCATTTGATCACATGGAACTGGAGTTACAGATGGTTGTGTATTGCCCAATGTCAGTGCTAGGAATTTAACTCAGGTCTCCACAAGAACAGTGCACCCTGTTAACTGAGCCATATGTTCTTTATATTCATATATATATATATATATATATATATAATCATGTTTAATAATGTCATATCACATGTTTCTATAGCATTTCTTTTTTTATTTAACTTACTCTATTTGTTTACAAGGAAGAGTATATTTCAGTTTTCCTATCCCATACCAAACTTGTTAATTATTCCAGTAATTTTTTTCACTTTTTATGTTTTTTGACTCCAAAAATTACCATTGGTTCTTTAATTATTTCTTTCTGTTTAATTATATTCTGTATCCGATGAGACTTTTTTGCAGTAAGGATCAAACCCAGGCCCTTTATATGCTAGGCATGTATCCATTCTAGTCTTGTTTTAATCATTTGTGCCTTTCTTTCCTTTAGATAAATTTCCTTGTGCTATTGAAACTTGTAATATCTATTTCAAAAACTTTGTTTCCAAGTCCATTAATTGGACCTCCTCAAAAACAGTTTCTACTTCTCACACTTTTACCTGGCATTCTCACCTGTTTCTTTTAAGTTTCATAAAATTTGGTCTTGGATAATTTATGGAAATTATAATAATATATTGCCACAAATCTGATTGCTGATCTCTACACCCATGACCCCAAGTGTAGGAAGCTTCTCTTGCTATGAGCAGGTACAGCGCAGTCCTGCTAAGGGAAGGGGAGCACAGTGGCCTCCTGAGGTCTCTGTGGGAAATTGACACCTAGGCACAGATGTCAGTTGGTTACTTTCATCACCCAACCTGAGAGGTACTTCCAGCTCAGGTCCTTAGCTTGGGAAACAGATCGTTTCCCATCTGGTCGTGCTCTCCCACCTGCCCAAAGACTGCTGGTCTGTGCACAGGAATTTCAGGCTGATGACTGATGGCCTGTCTTCAGCCTACACCCACTCACAATTCACTTCACAGCTGGTGACCATTCCATGCTAGCTTACCAGGCTGGTGGGCTGATAGACCTCTGTCCAACCCACTAGCCACTGGCACTCGAAATCCAGCCCTGCTTCAGCCACTGCGCAAAATAACGGACCTGGGAAATTCTGCGCATGATGGTAATGGAGAATTCGATTTATTGCCTGCTGCAAGTCACTTTTATAAGCAAAATGACGTCAGCTCCCAGAGCCAATCACAGACCTCCAGTTCTGTGCCACTGTATACTGCTGCTCCACCTAGCATCATGTGCCTGGGCCATGTTGCTTGCTCCCTCTTGGGGCTGGGTGGAACCCCATGACTCCCACAGTGACCTGAGGGATGCTAGCTGAGAACTAGCTCCTAATTCAAACTAGATCCTTCCACACTCAAGTTTTTTTAGAGGGTGTAATTAACTTGGCAATGAACAATAGATGTGAAGACTTCAGCTTTGGTTCTCCAGTTACAAGTCCACTTGTCTGCTTTGAGAAGCCTGCAGGCATGTACAGGAGCAGTTCACAGAGTGGTCATTATGTCACTATTAAGTGAGAGAAGGTAGGACAAAGGAAAGTAAGATGTCTATCAAATTAGACATAGATAAGCGAATTGAAGCATGTCTTACTGCTATGTGCTGTACAGCAAACATTATACAATTTTAATATTGTTCAGACATGTAATGATGAATATGTAAGTTTGTTGTCCTTTGAAAGTGATTTTCTATTGTGTATGGCTTTGTAATATTTAGCAGTAGATGAATATATTGTTTGCAACAGACATTTACTTAATTTTTAATAATGAAAGTATGTGAGGTTGAGGGAAAATAATTCACATATATGTGTACATATACATATATGTATATACATATGTATTCAACACATGAAGAAAGCATGCCAAAAATAAATATTTTTAAAATGGGAATGGCTAAAATAAATAATCAAAGCCTCCAAATATAAATACTAGAAAAAAGCCAATTAGCTCAAATAGAAACAATACAGATGAGAATAACACAATATCAAAATAATATGACAGATAAAAGTTTCTAGAAACATACAGTTGAAGAGTGCAGTTACATAGACAAGCCTTTAGCTGGACTGATGACAAAGTGAAGAAAAATACCAAATAATATCAGGGGTAAGAGCAGCAGTGCCATGGAGATCCAGGTGTGAGTCATTAAGGAGATGATGGGGGAATGCCATGTGTAATAAGCATACGTTTGAGGAGTTCTCAGCATTGTGGATGAAGAACATACTACAGGAAATCTGAAATGGTCCACATTTTATTAAAAGACACCTTTCTACAGACTTTAACCTGAAGTCATGGAGTCATCTGTACCAGTCCTACATTCTGGTTGTGAACAACTGGGAAGTTTGAGAAATATGAAGGCATCTGTTTCCACTGAGTACTACACTAGAACATGACTGATCAGGAGAGGAACTAATTAAATAAGGGAAGACAGCATCATTGTAGAATCTGTATTCTTGTAGACATTAAAGCTTAACAAAGTGTCACTGACTCCCAATTAACTTTTAAGAGATAAAAATTGATGTTTCTTATGAGATATAAATAATATATTCAGCAGTTAAAAAACTAAAATAATGACTTCTAACATCAGAAAATATACTGGCTGCTCTGATTAAGTGTATCATATACTGGGTAAGGATAATGATAATTATAATATCCATATAATTTTATCCAGATCCAATTTTATACATATAATTTATCCATACTAAATTCCAAGTCAGTGTGGGAACTGACATATGTTTCAAAGAGGATGTAGAATGCAATAATCAGAGCACAAAGAAAACCATGTTTAGAAATATATGTAGCAACAAATTGTATTTTGAAAAATGCTTTGCTCTACTGATTTTTATATCCTACTCACTTGTTTTAATTAATACATACTATACAAAGTAGTGGTTTTTGTCGATGGTATTCATGTTTGTGCTTCTATTTATTTCTTCTGCCAAGCTCCTACACTTCCACCCTCACCTTCAGGTGATTTTTCCACTTCCTAGGCATCCCTTTCTTACATCATTTCCATTTCTTAAAGTCAAGGATCCAGTAAATCACTTTCTGTAATCATTAAATAGATTATTAATAGGACTAGAAGTAGAAAAGTGTTTTGAGTCTATCCAAATTCTCTAAATTAAATGAATCAATTTGATTCCAATATTGTATCATTTCCTTTTATATTAATGTACAGGTTGACTTTGAAAGCATCAAGGCATTAAGTAATAGTCTTTTAAATAATGCAAGTTCACTTCATAGGTAACATCCTGTGTAAATTAGGCATTCACTTTGAAGCATTTAGATAGATCATGAATATTAAAATTAGTATATGTTTTTAACAGAAGGAAACAACTACTGTTAAAAGGAAAAATAACCACCAGTGTCAAGAGACTCATAACCGCCTGTAACTCCAAGCCCAGGAAACCTGGAAACCAGGAAATCTGGCCTCTGGAGGTACCCACATGCCTGTGACAGATACACATACAAACAGACACATTTATACATAAATTAAAAGCAAATAAACAAAACAACAAGAACAATCAGTTAATAACAGAAAAGTGTCAGGATAGACTGCAGTCTTCCAGCAGAATCAAATCATGAAAAGTATATCAATCTCCACATGAAGATCCACGGTTACAACATTCATTGTCCTGTGTTCCATACCTTTGGAGACATTTCCTTTGCTTTTGTATGGTGGAATTGCTATATAACGAAAGGAAAAGTATGTTTTTCTGAAATGTTTGTATAAACCTTATGCTTAGAATGATGGGTATATTGTACAGAATGAAATTTTTTCCAGGATGTTTGAATTTTTCAGAAAGTTTCTGCAAATCCAATCTCCAATAAATACATTATTTAGTTTTTAATTAATTATAACTCCATTTTATTGTGACTCTGATAGTATATTAATGTGTGGAAAATTACTTTAATTTTTATATAGCTTTAATGAGCATTTTCAGCAATAATTATAATGATATTTCAAAGAATTTGATCTTTTCACCAAATACAACATTTTCCTCAGTTTGACAGAGGATTGCTCAACTAGATTTTCAAACACGGAGGCTGACAAGTAATTAACTTAGTATCTAAAATAATTTTAAAATTCAGATGAAACAGTAAACGATAGTAATGACTGTCAGAACATCCTTCTTAAAAGGATGGTCAGTCTTGCTTCATGTTGTTAGGTTCTGGAAAATGACCAAGACCTCCAGAGACCATTCTGAGGCAAGAAGAGATTTTAATCAAGATGAATGAGCTAGCCGGCAGACCTCACCAGAGAGACTAGCAGCTTCTTGTTGCATTGGGCTGGGTTTATAGGGGTTTTATGAGGAAAGGGAAGTGAACCAGTAACAAGTGTCTTTGTAGGGCAGGGGGTTTCAGCTAGGGAGATTTTCTACTAGGTGTTTTGCAGTTTTTCAGCTGACAGCTATGGAAAATTGCCTGTTTTGGAAATTGCATGTGTATTGTTCAAAACAGCAGTGAGGAGGTTATTGAGAAACTAGGGAGAATTTGTTTCCTGGAATGTTGGCCTGCTGTGGTCTCCGTGCTTGGTCAGGAGCATCTCCTTGGCCTCCAGTTCAACCTAACACACTTTTTAAGACTGTAAAAGAAAATGCATTAACTTTATGACTAACAGATATTTTTCCTAAATAATAGCTAAAGGTCAGACTTGTTCTTTTCTAACAATGAGTATTTATCATTGATATCAGAATGGACTGCAGACTTTCCTCAGCAATGTGCCTTCACACTATAGAACATAAATTAATGGTCTCCATGCACGAAGTGCTGAAGAGGCTGTTCTGCTCTGCAGGTACTTCTGGCTCATCACCCACCATAGTCCTGCTATCTGTTGGTTGCACCTTGAAGAAATCAGATTATTTATGCCAGTCTCACAAATAAGTACACAACAATTCATCAACCTAAAATTGTTTTTTCAGCCTGTCTTATCTCATCGTTTTGTCAGTTAATGAAAGGCGACTCATTGCACCTCAGTCTCCGAGCATAAATCACAGGTTGCTCTCAACCAATGTCATTGGCAGTATCATTGAAGTTGATAGCAAACAGTCTACGTGAAATAGAACTATATTAGCATGTATTTGCTTTCTGAATGACTCGAGCATTATGTCAATACATCTTTACTATATAGTCTAAACTGGCATAGTTACTCCATTAATTTTTTTCAGCCACAAAACTTCACTAATGACCAAAAAAGAGTGAGAGAGAGAGAAGAAAAAAAAAAAGAAAACTGAGTTCTGGTTTACAGTTCCACATGCAGAAAGTTATCTTCCAAAAAGAAAAAAAGCTGTATTCATTGAAAACTCAACAACTTTTCTAAGTTCTGTGAGCAAGGGAGACTTACAGGGCAAACCAGTGTACTCCTCTCCCAAACTGCATGGACCTATAACCAAGTGCCAAGAACCACAGGTTGTGGGACCAGAAACACATGAGATCGCCCTTCTGCAGAAACAGTGACGAACCTGGGAACCTGGAGCTGTAACTGATGAACTGCTCGGGGCTCCGCATGGATGACTCTGAGATGAAAAGAAAGCAGCAATATGCTGTCATTCTGATCCCCACACTTTCACGAGTTTGACCTTAGGAGCTTTCCCAGTGCCTCATGGTTGTATTGGAGAAATGTCCCCTCATGCTTCTGGCAGTGAGATGGGAAAAGAGAAATCCAGAATACTCTTTTAAGTAGTTATTCAGAAAAAATAAACTAACTGAAGACCAGTCTTCAGTTGCAGTCTCCAGTAGCCGCCTTGTCCTGGGAAAGGAATGGAGATGTATTGAAATCACATGTGGTATTCACAGTCCAAAAATACTGGCTTGTCTTGAAACTGGGAACTCCCAAAGGACCACTGGGGGGTTTCTCCTTCTACCATACCTGCCCTTACTACTAAGAGCCCTGGCACCAGTGCCTTTTACAAGAACCCCATGTCTGTTGTTCAGGAATAAAAATAATACAGTCAAAAAGTTAAAAAAATACACTTTGAAAACATAATACAAGTGTCAGAACCAGACTCAAATATAACATGGAGATTGAGATTATCAGAACAGAACTAAACAGCTGGGAATGGAACTTTAACAGAAAGTAGGCAAAAACATATGTTCATCATAAACAGAAACAGGGAAATTCTAAAGAAATGCTAGAAACTGAAAAGAAATTCTAAAGAAATGCTAGAAGAAAGAAGAACTGCCTGTAGGCTTACAGGTAAAAACTGTGCCTTGACCTTGAGGGTCAATATCAAAATTGAAACACAAAAAGGAAAAAAAAATAACCATGGACTGCAAAAAGAATGAACCAAAGTAAAACCCTAACAGAGTAGGTGATACAAGCACTATGGCAGAACCACCATATGCATATACCATGGGTATACTTACTGCACAAGAAAAGAAAAGTGAGAAGAAATATTCAAAACAGTAAATGCTATGAAGGCAGCAAAATTAATATCAGATGTCAAGCCACCTATAAGAAAGGCTCAAAAACACTGAGGAAAAATATAAAAACAAACCCAAAAAAGAATCCCCAAATCTAAAATGTGTAGTATTATGGACAAGGGAGATTCTGTTTCTGGACTGCTTGTTATGCAAGCATTGAGTTCCCATACCCAGAACCCACATAAAGCCTTATATGGTCATGCAGGCCTGTAATCCTATTGGTCCTCCAAGAAGGCAGGTGGAAGCTTGTGTCCAGCTGATCTAGCGTATGCAGTTATATACAGGAGACTGCCTCAAACATAAGGAACATGGGAGATTAAGATCAGTGGATTAGGGTGTCCTCTGATGACACGTGTTCATGGCACATATGTACTTCTACTAAACCCATGAATGAAGACACTTTATACATATATCAAACACATAGAAAATCTGTACATACAGCCATACATATGTGTGTAAGAGTATGTGTGTGTTTGCTTATCATGTTTGTTTATGTATGGATATATAGGCATACATATATATATATATATATATATATGCCTACATATGTATCTTTTTAAAATTTTATTTTGATTTATTTTTATCCTTATTTTATATGCATGAGTGCATTGGCTGCATGTGTGTCCGTGTACTCATGTCATGTAATGCCAGTGAAGGACAAACAAGGGCCTTGGAAATGGAATTATGGACAGTTGTTGCTGGAATTTGAACCCAGATCTTCTGCAAGCACAGCCAATGTTCCTAACCGCTGAGGCATCTCTGCAGCACCCCATATGTGTCTTCTATGTGACAATTTCCACCCAGATAAAATGGATATTAAACAAATGTATATTTGGAGGGTAGGTGAAACGTCCATTCTGGAGGAAAGGCTAGGAAGTAAACAAATCAATAACTTGAGGAATTCCTGAAATTTCAGGTTCACTAGGGTCCTGACTTCCCAAGCATACATAATAAGCCCTGAGGACTGCTGAGAGACTCACCAGACAATCTGAGCTGCCTAGAAGACAGACCAACTGAGCCACCAGCAAAGGACACTCTCTACCTGTTGAACTCCCTGAATATTGAGCAATGTGGTTTTGGCTTCCCACTTTTGTGAGCTATCATGCATGCCTGGTGAGCTTGATGATGTAGTTGTCTTTGAATCATAGTACTCTTGTAAATAAGCTCTCATTCATACTCCTGTAAGTAATAAATAAAACACATCAGTTCAGCAAATTTGGTGATTTGGTGGTATCCTTAATTGGTTCTGTGGTTAGTTCTCCATCTGGAGTGAGTTTGTTCATTTCTCTCTAGATATAAGGTCACAGATGCTAAGTTTGAGCACATGTACATATATTTATGCATTCGTGTGTATGTATGTTAGGGAGCATTTGAATAACTGTGATGTTTGGATACTTATTAGTTCCTTTAGTCTTATAAGAACTGCAAATACCACCTTTTAATAATGACTTTAGCAGAGCCATATTTGGGAAAATTAATATTAAAGGAGTGTGACCAATAGCACCAAATAATATTTCAAAATTACATAGCTGAAACAAATAGTGATATAAGCAGTTCAAATCCACATATGTGTTAATTTAATTTCACAATACATATTCATCCTTTTTACCCTAGCAAACTTCTTGTTTCCTAAGAAAGACAGTATCTCATAAATAACCAGACTTTCCATCATTTTTTTTTCCTTTTCTCTGGATCACCTTCTGGAAGGATTATAATAAGGAGAAAATTTGGCAAAAGAAAGTAGACATGGAACAGAGTTAGGTAATCTACAAATTGCATAAAAATCCTGGAATAATAAAATTGATTCAGATTCAGAATTGATCTAGACTCAGTCATCCCTGCCTGCATTCTGTGCATATGCATGTGCTTTTAAAAGGAATCAAGGCTAATTTGTTTGACAGAAAGTTTTCACCTACTATATTTTGTCATTTAACTGGTGACTAAACCCTTTGCTGAATTCTTAGAATTTTAAAATAATTTATGCATTTTCTAGAGATTCCTGGAGACGCTTGCACCCTTACTAAAAAAAAAACTGCAAATGCAAAAGTATCAATAGATAAGGGGAATATTCTATTTGAATATAATTATGAGAAATATGGCAATATGGAAAATTCAATGTGCTTCCATTTGCCTTCTTTCAGGGAGTAACAAAATGGGAATACGAGACCCATAATTAATATGAATATCGCACTGTACTTTCAAGTTCAGACTGTCTGCCTTCCATACCTCTGCGGAGCTTCTATACGTAGGTCTCAAACTTAAGGACATAGACTTCCCCACTAAATCTTCCTCCCTATAAAATGCAAAATTTAACTCTTCTGGTTGTTTTACAATGACTCATGAACAGGTGACACATTGCCTGCCATTTACAAAATAAAAACTCTAGGTATGAGACTTAATCTTTTTTGTATTTTTGAGACAGGGTTTCCCTTTAGTTACAGTCGCTCTGTAGACCAGGTTGGCCTTGAACCCACAGAGATCTGCCTGCCTCTGCCTCCACAGTGCTGGGATGAGTGCTGGGATCAAAGGTGTGCGCCACCACACCCGGATGAGACTTCATCTTGTACAAAATTATGCTAACTCACTTCAGTAAGGACACAAATTCATCAAGATTCTGATGGACCATAATCTCTTCTCAGGTTTTATTTTTGATTTCTGACTGGATTGATTTTCCATAGCTTTAATCCTCTTTAACTTGGTAGTTACCTGATCAGAATCCCTTTGAGAGCCATATCTTCTAGACTATCTATCTGTCTATCTATCTATCTATCTATCTATCTATCTATCTATCATCTATTATCTATCATCTATCTATCATCTATCATCTATCTATCTATCTATCTATCTATCTATCTATCTATCTATCTTCCATCTATAGCTATCCTTCATCTGTCTCCATACTTTTTGACATTTTATTAAATGTCACATTGACATCTAAAATGTTTTATTCCAAAACTGAACTTGTTTTCAAATAACAAATGTTTATTTGTTAAACTGTGACAAATTTTGAAATTTTTTGTCTTCTACATTGTTCATATCAGAAACTTGGAATGATCCTAAGCATTCTGTTCTTCTGTTTTTCACAAGTGAAAATTCTTATTTTAACTTTAACTTTCATTAACACTCTTCTTATGTGATCCTCATTAAGTCACTATCATCTTTTGCAGCATTTACTATGTGATGTACATTATGACTACACCTTCATGACTCTCAGCATCCATTTCAACCAAGAATGGACCTGAGCTTCTGAGAACCCATTCCTTCCAAATTCTACTGGAATTGTGCTATCCAGCTCATTCTTAAAATTGTGAAGTAAAATATGGAACTGAATAATGAAAGATTATGTCCCTCTGACCCCTCTGATTTAGACTAGAACACACATATGTCCATTTATTATCAATTTCTGTCATTGCTTGCAATGAATAAAGAAACTCATATATTCATACATTACTGAGTCATGAGGGGTTAAGGGAATATGCTCAGGTCATTAGAAAGGCACATTATCCATAGTNTAATATTTCAAAATTACATAGCTGAAACAAATAGTGATATAAGCAGTTCAAATCCACATATGTGTTAATTTAATTTCACAATACATATTCATCCTTTTTACCCTAGCAAACTTCTTGTTTCCTAAGAAAGACAGTATCTCATAAATAACCAGACTTTCCATCATTTTTTTTTCCTTTTCTCTGGATCACCTTCTGGAAGGATTATAATAAGGAGAAAATTTGGCAAAAGAAAGTAGACATGGAACAGAGTTAGGTAATCTACAAATTGCATAAAAATCCTGGAATAATAAAATTGATTCATATTCAGAATTGATCTAGACTCAGTCATCCCTGCCTGCATTCTGTGCATATGCATGTGCTTTTAAAAGGAATCAAGGCTAATTTGTTTGACAGAAAGTTTTCACCTACTATATTTTGTCATTTAACTGGTGACTAAACCCTTTGCTGAATTCTTAGAATTTTAAAATAATTTATGCATTTTCTAGAGATTCCTGGAGACGCTTGCACCCTTACTAAAAAAAAAACTGCAAATGCAAAAGTATCAATAGATAAGGGGAATATTCTATTTGAATATAATTATGAGAAATATGGCAATATGGAAAATTCAATGTGCTTCCATTTGCCTTCTTTCAGGGAGTAACAAAATGGGAATAAGAGACCCATAATTAATATGAATATCGCACTGTACTTTCAAGTTCAGACTGTCTGCCTTCCATACCTCTGCGGAGCTTCTATACGTAGGTCTCAAACTTAAGGACATAGACTTCCCCACTAAATCTTCCTCCCTATAAAATGCAAAATTTAACTCTTCTGGTTGTTTTACAATGACTCATGAACAGGTGACACATTGCCTGCCATTTACAAAATAAAAACTCTAGGTATGAGACTTAATCTTTTTTGAATTTTTGAGACAGTGTTTCCCTTTAGTTACAGTCGCTCTGTAGACCAGGTTGGCCTTGATCCCACAGAGATCTGCCTGCCTCTGCCTCCACAGTGCTGGGATGAGTGCTGGGATCAAAGGTGTGCGCCACCACACCCGGATGAGACTTCATCTTGTACAAAATTATGCTAACTCACTTCAGTAAGGACACAAATTCATCAAGATTCTGATGGACCATAATCTCTTCTCAGGTTTTATTTTTGATTTCTGACTGGATTGATTTTCCATAGCTTTAATCCTCTTTAACTTGGTAGTTACCTGATCAGAATCCCTTTGAGAGCCATATCTTCTAGACTATCTATCTGTCTATCTATCTATCTATATCTATCTATCTATCTATCATCTATCTATCATCTATTATCTATCATCTATCTATCATCTATCTATCATCTATCTATCTATCTATCTATCTATCTATCTATCTATCTATCTTCCATCCATAGCTATCCTTCATCTGTCTCCATACTTTTTGACATTTTATTAAATGTCACATTGACATCTAAAATGTTTTATTCCAAAACTGAACTTGTTTTCAAATAACAAATGTTTATTTGTTAAACTGTGACAAATTTTGAAATTTTTTGTCTTCTACATTGTTCATATCAGAAACTTGGAATGATCCTAAGCATTCTGTTCTTCTGTTTTTCACAAGTGAAAATTCTTATTTTAACTTTAACTTTCATTAACACTCTTCTTATGTGATCCTCATTAAGTCACTATCATCTTTTGCAGCATTTACTATGTGATGTACATTATGACTACACCTTCATGACTCTCAGCATCCATTTCAACCAAGAATGGACCTGAGCTTCTGAGAACCCATTCCTTCCAAATTCTACTGGAATTGTGCTATCCAGCTCATTCTTAAAATTGTGAAGTAAAATATGGAACTGAATAATGAAAGATTATGTCCCTCTGACCCCTCTGATTTAGACTAGAACACACATATGTCCATTTATTATCAATTTCTGTCATTGCTTGCAATGAATAAAGAAACTCATATATTCATACATTACTGAGTCATGAGGGGTTAAGGGAATATGCTCAGGTCATTAGAAAGGCACATTATCCATAGTNCATATGCATGTGCTTTTAAAAGGAATCAAGGCTAATTTGTTTGACAGAAAGTTTTCACCTACTATATTTTGTCATTTAACTGGTGACTAAACCCTTTGCTGAATTCTTAGAATTTTAAAATAATTTATGCATTTTCTAGAGATTCCTGGAGACGCTTGCACCCTTACTAAAAAAAAAACTGCAAATGCAAAAGTATCAATAGATAAGGGGAATATTCTATTTGAATATAATTATGAGAAATATGGCAATATGGAAAATTCAATGTGCTTCCATTTGCCTTCTTTCAGGGAGTAACAAAATGGGAATATGAGACCCATAATTAATATGAATATCGCACTGTACTTTCAAGTTCAGACTGTCTGCCTTCCATACCTCTGCGGAGCTTCTATACGTAGGTCTCAAACTTAAGGACATAGACTTCCCCACTAAATCTTCCTCCCTATAAAATGCAAAATTTAACTCTTCTGGTTGTTTTACAATGACTCATGAACAGGTGACACATTGCCTGCCATTTACAAAATAAAAACTCTAGGTATGAGACTTAATCTTTTTTGTATTTTTGAGACAGGGTTTCCCTTTAGTTACAGTCGCTCTGTAGACCAGGTTGGCCTTGAACCCACAGAGATCTGCCTGCCTCTGCCTCCACAGTGCTGGGATGAGTGCTGGGATCAAAGGTGTGCGCCACCACACCCGGATGAGACTTCATCTTGTACAAAATTATGCTAACTCACTTCAGTAAGGACACAAATTCATCAAGATTCTGATGGACCATAATCTCTTCTCAGGTTTTATTTTTGATTTCTGACTGGATTGATTTTCCATAGCTTTAATCCTCTTTAACTTGGTAGTTACCTGATCAGAATCCCTTTGAGAGCCATATCTTCTAGACTATCTATCTATCTATCTATCTATCTATCTATCTATCTATCTATCTATCATCTATTATCTATCATCTATCTATCATCTATCATCTATCTATCTATCTATCTATCTATCTATCTATCTATCTATCTTCCATCTATAGCTATCCTTCATCTGTCTCCATACTTTTTGACATTTTATTAAATGTCACATTGACATCTAAAATGTTTTATTCCAAAACTGAACTTGTTTTCAAATAACAAATGTTTATTTGTTAAACTGTGACAAATTTTGAAATTTTTTGTCTTCTACATTGTTCATATCAGAAACTTGGAATGATCCTAAGCATTCTGTTCTTCTGTTTTTCACAAGTGAAAATTCTTATTTTAACTTTAACTTTCATTAACACTCTTCTTATGTGATCCTCATTAAGTCACTATCATCTTTTGCAGCATTTACTATGTGATGTACATTATGACTACACCTTCATGACTATCAGCATCCATTTCAACCAAGAATGGACCTGAGCTTCTGAGAACCCATTCCTTCCAAATTCTACTGGAATTGTGCTATCCAGCTCATTCTTAAAATTGTGAAGTAAAATATGGAACTGAATAATGAAAGATTATGTCCCTCTGACCCCTCTGATTTAGACTAGAACACACATATGTCCATTTATTATCAATTTCTGTCATTGCTTGCAATGAATAAAGAAACTCATATATTCATACATTACTGAGTCATGAGGGGTTAAGGGAATATGCTCAGGTCATTAGAAAGGCACATTATCCATAGTGCTTGTCTACATTATAAACAAAGATAAAATTAACTTTTGAGGTTAGGTAAAATTAATTTGTCCAGAGTATGTCAATATTATTAAAGTCATTCCTACAGTCTTCTATTTAGACTTAAAATGTGAATCCTATCACAGAAGTGACTTCATAAACTGGAATGTTTCCAATGGTTCCAAAGATGAAACTCAAAATTACTAATAGAAGAGAACCAAGTCTGGGGGAAGCCACTATATCTACTATGTTCACGCACTGTAGCTCAGTTCTGTTGTGTTTCTGTGACACAGACTTGCATGAGTATACTGTTTTTCTTCACCCCGAAAGACTGGATTTGTGGTGTCCTTCTTACCAATGAATTTCTTCTACACATGTAGCCACATTATATATTATTCTTGACTTAGGTCTACTTGACTTACAAGTTCTCACCAGGGGAACATTGCAGAAGACTGGTACATAAGGATTGTAAGAGCCAAGGCTGGTTCATGAACACAGGGGAATAGATGATTTCAGGCCACCAGAAGCTTGCACATGTGAACTTGTGGCAATGGTGGCATCCAGCACAGGACCCATGCCAACTCAATTAAAGAAGGGTCCGGAGGGGAGGAGAGAAATGGATAGCAGGTGATCCCTAGACTGAGAAATACTGAAGACTTTTTGCTACTGAGTGAGGGAGGTAATGCGATTTCTAGATGGGCTGACTAGATTCCAGTGGAGGATATGCCCTTAAGGATATCTGGGTACAAATTTCTGACTGGATAGGACTTATGTATGAAGGAATACATAAGTTCTGGTAGGGGGTTGAATGGGCATAGATGGGGGAGGGGGTCTAAATTTGATTAAGAACTGTTCTATGAAACCACAAAAGCTCACTAGTCTTTTTTAATAAATGAAATAATGTGGACTTCCTCATCTCTACATGATTTGTAATTACTAAACTATTTAAATGTGTGAGTATCATTCAAAAACAAAACTCAGACAATGAAACACGGGCTACATTCATATACATACCATACACACAGAAATGGTAACAATATAAACAAGCCAGCCTGAAAGTTCAAAACAGACAAATTTCTTCCAACATAGACATGGCAAAGTGGGTAAGAAACCCTCACCCTACATGAGAAGCTCTTGGTGACCAATGGCTGCTGGGATAGGGAGAGAAAGTCTTTTCAAAGATGTGACTCTTCAAAGAGTAACCAGGCTCCGTGGATGAGCTCATGAAGTCATGCTGAGTGACATTAGGAAATGGAGTTACAAATTAGACTCTCTCTCTCTCTCTCTCTCTCTCT
>VZQC01001282.1:988387-1000547 GCA_009823505.1 Rhizomys pruinosus
CCCCCGCTGGATGGTGGGGCTGTGGGGGTTTGGGCACAACAGCCTGCAAATTGGTTTCATATGAAGGATGCTTGTACTCATGGATCATCACTTATAGCTAAAAAATGAAAAAAAAACTGAGAGAAAGATGCAGGACAGTTATGGCAAAATGCATGATCTGGGATGGGGTGGGGGTAGGGGGGAAGGGAAAGGGAAATATGCCTGATCTGAATTGGAAAATGATGTATGAAATGCACGAAGCACAAATAAAAATAAATAAATAAATAAGCCTTCTGAACCATATTTTATTCAGATTGCAAATTATAGTCTATATAAAGCACTTTTAGGGGTCTTCAGTGACATAATGGAATTTTTGGTACTAAGGCAGGGCTGAAAGCCTTTTCTAGCATTAGGTCTGGCTGGATCATCCTTTCCCTGGGACTATTGTCAGTTATTTTGAATATTAGCACTGAGTGTAGGGAGTGTAATCACACAAAATGATATTCTATGTCATTGTTTGTGAAATGGTCATTATCTAGTATTGAGTATATTTTGCTTTAAATATATGGCAATGAAAATACCCCAAATGTTGAGTGAAAAAACCTAGAGCAGCAGTATTTACAGATTTCTCTGCTAAACAAACACTAACATGTCTAAGATAGAGCAAATCAAATACTGCTTATTACCTTCTACTTTACATAATGTAGTATAGGTTTCATAGAACAACTGGGCTGCCTGGGGGATTAATTAGCTTAATTATTCCCCAAAGCCTAACAAGTATGCTGAAAGTATTGTCAGCTACCATACTGACACAGGGAATTCTACCTGCATACTTGAGCAATTTACTCTAGGAATTTTCATCGTAATGATTCTTTTTTTTTTTTCCTTTGGTCTTTTTGAGACAAGCTCTCCCTGTAGCCCCAGCTGTCCTGGAACTCGCTCTGTAAACCAGGCTAGCCTTGAACTCACAAAGATCCACCTGTCTCTGCCTCTCAAGTGCTAGGATTAAAGGCATGCGCCACCATTCCTGGCCTGTAATGATTCTTATGAGGAATTCTTTAAGCATCTCTCTCAGATAACCAAAGACGGACAGATAATTCAGAGAACAATTACATTTTGAGACAATTATATTAAGGCAAAAGCAGCAAGGTAGTTGAATTCTGACACCTCCAGTGTCTACCTGTGGGTCACTTAAGCAAGCTTGATCAGATGTGAATGCTGATGCTAAAGATTTTTCCTGTATATTGAGTAGCATAACATATACAGAACAACCAGCTTAATATCTGGCACATTTTGCAAATGTAGAAGTGATAGTCTTGTTATCATGTGTTCTAATTAACAAATAAAAACAATGCCAACTTCTTTGCCCTTGGAGGATTTCTGTATTTTTCCCTCTGTTATGAATTTTTAAAATCTGCCAGAATAGAAAAATATATAAAGAGAAGGTGAAGTAGAATCATGCTATAGCAATGGGACTATTTATTTATTTATGAATGCAGTAACAGTGGCATTCTGATGAATTACCTGCCCAAGTTACATCAGATCTTTTCTATCTCTGCATAAGTGGTAACTGAGCCAGTGTTCTCTCCATCTCTTCTTTCTCCCCTTCCTTCTGGGCTTTCTACCTGTACAACACCAGGAAATATTTAAAATACCATATTTGTTACAAAGTTTGTGGGTCTTTTAATTGAATTTTTGCAAATTTCATACAATTTACATTGATCATATGTAGAGACCCCATTTGGACTCCCAAGCTCCCACACACACTTGACTTCAAGCACTCTGTCATATCTGTTGAGATCTGTTGAGCCAAGTTTATGTCCCCAAGTGCATTAGCTACTTTTCTGTTGCTGTGATTAAAACACTGACTAATAACAACTTGGGGAGGAGAGGGTTTATTTGGGTTTCATCTCCCGGGTTACAGTTTGGCTAGTTGTGTTTTTTGTGCATTTATTACCCATTTCTTTAAGATTTTCAAATTTAATAGGGTATAAATCTCTAAAAGTATTCTCTTATTAAGTGTATTGTGTGTTTTGGTGCCTGTTGTGATGTTTGCATTTTTGACTCTGATTTAATTTATTTGGATTTGCTCTTTTTTCTTTGGGGCAACTGGGTTAAGGTTACTTTTCAAAGAACCAACAGATTCCCATTGATTCTTTGTATTGTTTTATTTGTTTCTATTTCATTGAATTTATTGATCATACTTAGTGTTTCAAAATATACTTTGTTAATGAATCCTAATGTGTGTGAAATTTGTTAGATTTATTTTGTTGTTCTGTGTCATATGCCATAGCTAATTTTAGTTGTCAACCTGACACAATCTAGATTCTCCTGGGAAGGGGTTCTCAATAAGGAATTGTCTAATTAGATTGTTCTAAGGACATGCCTGGAATTGCATTAATTGGGTTACTTGAGGTAGGAGAATCCACTCTGAATGTGGGGAGCAGAAATCCATGGGCTAGGCCCTGGGTTGATGAAAAGGAGAGAGGAAGCTAAGTACTGGCATATATGCATCTAATCACTATCTTCTGACTACAGATATAACGTGAGTAGTTCTCTCAAGCTTCTGACCTAGTGACTTCCATGCAATGGTAAAATGTAACCTGTGAGTTAAAAGAAATCCTTACTTTTTCAGCGGCTTTTTATCACAGCAACACCAAATTAGAAACACAGCTTTTTAACCCTCCAATATGGACTGAAGACTCATCTCTCTCCAAGAATCCTCCAAACCTTCAATGCCAGATGAGGACTACTGAGATACCCAGTTTGTGGACTAAGCAGCTATAAGGGGATTTCAGCCTCGTCCGAGTATAGACTGCCATTGTTGGGATACCCAGGCTGTATCATTGAGGCCAGTACAGGGGGATCAAGACAAGTGCTTAACAGACTTTATTTGGGGGACCATGGAAGAGAAAGACCCAGTGTGGACCACAAGGGCAGAATTGATGGTTGTTTGGGCTTGCCAAGGAAGAAACTTCAAGCACTTCCTTAAGGAAAACATGACATCTTTTAGCAAGTAATAATAATATAATAATAATAATAATCCTCCATTTCAGATGATATGGGTATATATATATATATATATATATATATATATATATGCAATAACAGTTAGAGAGAACAACAACAACAAAAGAACTGGAAAGCGGCTGGAGAGATGGCCTAGTGGTTAAGAGCGCTGAGTGCTCTTGCAGAGGACCGGGGTTCGATCCCCAGCTCCCACATGGCGGCTGAGAACCGTCTGTAACTCCAATTCCAGGAGAACTCCAGTTCCAGGGGAATCTGAGACCCTCTTCTGACCTCCGCGGCATTGCACGACACGGGTGCACAGACCTGCATGCAGACAGTACATTCATACACATAGAAAATAAATAAATAAAATGTAAAAAACAAAAGAACTGGAAAAACACCTCTGGAAAGACTCAGAAAAAGATGCAAGACATGTATGGCAGAGTGCAGGGACTCAGGTGGGATGGGGGGCATGGAAAGGGATGTGACTCTAAATTCAATTGAGAAATGATGTATGATTTATGGAAAAAGTTTAATAACAATAAAAAGTAAATAATAAAAATAATAATAAAAAAGAAAGAAAACTAAGACACTATAGAAATATAATTAATCAAAATTGCTTATTAATGACCCTTATAAGTTATTGTTTATGTTTTTTTATGTATTAGCTGTAATTTATCTTACACCTTTTGTGTTCTAATGATTAAGTGTAAAAATGTTCTATTTTCAAGAAGTTTATTCCATTGGTTAAAAATGATACAAATTGTTCTATGCTTCAGAACTAGTTGTATGAAAAGATTAGTTATTTTATAAAAGGTTAAATAACTCTCTTATGAAATTACTTGGTCATAGACATTTTTGGAAGTAAATATTTACTACATTAAAAATTCATTAAGATTATGTGGTGGTGCACGCCTTTAATCCTTGTACTCAGGAGGCAGAGGCAGTTGTATCTTTGTTAGTTCAAGGCCAGCCTGGTCTACAGAGCAAGTTCCAGGACAGCTGGGGCTACAGGGAGACCCTGTCTCAAAAAGACCAAAAAAAAATTTATTAAAAGGAATTCCATTGTAACAGGGGACAATGTCCCTACTCCACATCATATTCTAACAAAATAAACCTCAATGCCTGGAATGCATTTCCTCTCATGAAGCTGTTGACCAGGGGTCCCAGGTAGTCTCAATCAATGTTGGCCATTTCCCTTGCTCTTGGTCACCCACCAGAACTTCATGGTATGACCTTACTGGTGAATACACTACATACATGAGCTGTTGAACAAACAAGGTGAAATCAAGCTGGGGCTGATTCCAAAGTCTCATCTCTATTGACTAGCTTTCACAGTTCAGGAAGGTGCTACGCATGCTACCAGAAGGAAAATTTATTCAGACCATACCCCTCTGTAAACACTGTGAACTACAATGCCAAGTGGCCTGGCAAGATATACCCATTGGTGCGATAGTGGCACAAGTAATATGGGAGTAAGCAAACACATTCTAATTGGATTTAAGTTTCACTTCATTGATGGGGTCTGTACCTGACACATTGATATCAGGCCCAGTTCCTAGTTCTGAGGCTAGACAGGTCACAAAAAAGGGGAGAGCCTAATATTAGTTTTCTACTAAATAGTTATCATATTAAATGGACTTATATTCACTTATTTTTATATTCATAGATTAATGCATCTGTCAACTCTTACCAAAAGCTTCCTTGTGCAGCAGATGGATGATTAACACAAAACCCCAAACTGGCCAATGTGGAGTGAAAAGGAAGCAGCAGAGAACTTACCCCAGAATGCTACACTGTATCAAACTTCTGCTTCCTAAAGCTCAGGGATCATTGTATAAGGGGTGGCAGACAGAGTGTAAGAGCCAGATCTGTTAGATGACCACAAGGAAAGAGTTTTCCAAATGGTTACTCAAATGAATTCATAAGAATGAGTACAGCATGAACAAGTCCCATATAAGATCAAACCAGTCAAAATTCTCAGCATAGACCTGGCAAAGTAGGTAAGAAACCACAGCCATAACTAACAACTTTTGGCAACCAATGGGGGCTGGAAAGGGAGAGTCAGTCTCTGTCAAGTATGTGACCCTTAGTAGGTTTATCAGTCTACAGTGGATGGACCTATGCTGTGAGAAATTTAGGAAAACAGTTATATATAGTAAGCCCTTTATATATGTAACGGTGTACATTAAATTGGATGGGAAACAGTAAAAAGAACACAGGAACATGCAGATGGGGCTTCTAAAACCCAGTCACAATATATTGTATGAAAACTGCACAACTGACGAGTGGATAGAGAGAATGTGGTACATCTATACAATGGAGTTCTATGCAGTAGTAAAGAAAGATGGCATCAGGAGCTTTGCAGGTAAATGGTTGGAGCTAGAAGATATCATGCTGAGTGAAGTAACAAAGTCCCAGAAAAACAAACGACGAATGGTGTCCCTCATCTGTGGATGCTAACACCAATTACCTAATTGTATGGCAAACTGAGCAACATCAATGTGATCTGAAAACAACTGTGCTCTTTTATATTGTGAATCCCTTAAAATATAATAAAAAATAATAACAAAAAAGAAGAAAAAAAGAAAATTGCAAAAATACAGTAAAAAATAAAACAATTTACTAATCTGAAATTTGTGTTCATATGTATTTCTGACTAACCTATAATACAACTATATCATCAAATACATTTTATCATTTATTAGAGCTATATCCCTTATTCTTTGTGCCATTGGACAGATGTAATATTTGTGATGTATCATTGTGTATGTATTCTTACATTTACAAAAATATGTGCAGATGTTTAAGTCATATATCTTCCTCCATAGCTCTGTATGTCAGTAGAGACTCTACAGGGTCTCTTTCTGAACATGGAGCTCACTGATTTGGCTAGACAGGGTGACCAGGAACTCCAACAACTTCCTGACACACTCAGCCCCAGCACTTCAGTTAAAGGAATGCACGGCTACATGTGGCTTCTTAGATTAGATGGTTGGTGAGGATCTGAAGCTTCTCAGGCTTATGTAGCAAGAACCCTGCTAAACGATCCTTCTCTCCAACCTTGATATCCTTTATATTTTAACCTATTTTATTTACCTTTGAAAGTTATTCCAGTTATATCCATTCACATTTTGTAGTTTTGCTTTTCCTTAAAATATATTACTATAGATATATCTTGAAATTTACATCTCTATTTTCCTCAGTCCTAAGATTTATGAGAAAGAATAAAGCTTTTTTAAACATTTTTATTGAAATTTTGTGCATTTCATATATTGTTTCTCATTCCAATCTAGACTCATCTCCCCTTCCAGGCCCCCACCCCACCTGAGTTCAAGCACCCTGCCATTCCTGCCCTATATATTTTTCTGACTATTTTCAAAGTTTTTCAAAGCAGAGGATTATTGTTCTTGGGGGAACTTTACTGTTTCAGTCAGTTCTCTGTCCCAGTTCCTCTGCTGTTGTAGTTCCCTCTCATTAGCCTACCATAGTGTGGAAATTTCATTGGTGTAGCTTCTCTGTCATGTCTAGGATGTATTAATTGGCAGAAATTTTCTTCTAGTTCTTACATTCTGTCTTCCACCCTTATTATTCAATGTTCCCTGAGACCTAGGTGTAAAGTTTGCTTTGTAGATGTTTCATTAAGGTCTGAGCACCACACAGAGACATAATCTTTGCATTTGACCAGTTGTGGAAATTTATGAGTCTCTTCCTTTCGTAAAAAAAAAAAAAAAGAAGCTTTCTTGGTGAGTGGTGAGAGTTATGCTTCTCTTAAGTATAAGTTTACACATTTAGAATACAGTCAGAAATTACATTGGTTAAGGAAAGTGACAGAAGTAGGTTCATCTCTGGGGGGCGGCGCGGGACTGAGGCGGGCTGGCTCAGTGCAGCGGCTGCAGCGGGGGAAAATGGCGGCGGCGGTTCCACAGCGGGCGTGGACCGTGGAGCAGCTGCGCAGCGAGCAGCTGCCCAAGAAGGACATTATCAAGTTTCTGCAGGATCACGCTTCAGATTCGGTACCACAGGCAGCTGGGCGGCCGGGCAGGGACTGCTATGACCGCTCCCCCCCCCCAGACGCTTTACGTCCCGGATTCCTTGGTGCCCCCGCCCTCGCCGCCCTAGGCCCTCGGCGGCCAGGCCTGAGCCGCCCGCGTGAGCTCGGAGCAGCTCCCGCCCCTAGGGCCGCCCCCGCTACTTCCGCGGGGATCGGCCCTGTTTGCAGGGCGGGCGAGCTGCAGTCGCGGAATTAATTCATCTGCACCTGAGATCAGCTGATGCCCACAGAAAAGGAGCCCTAGATACTGGGGGCTGAAGCGGGGCCCAGGGGTCGGGTGTAGACGATCCTCGGGAGCGNCACAGAATGAATGTGCTAGATAGGCTATTCTTCTCACTGAGCCATTGGAAATGCTACCGTTAATAATCAAGATTCTCATTTTCTTTTTTTTTTTAATTTTTTTTAATTAATTTTATTTATTTCCGTATGTGTAGGAATGTTCTGCCTGCATGCAAGTCTGTGCACCCGTGTCGTGCAACGCCGCGGTGGTCAGAAGAGGGCCTTGGATTCCCCTGGAACTGGAGTTCTCCAGGAATTGGAGTTTCAGATGGCTCTCGGCCGCCATGTGGGTGCTGGGGATCGAACCCGGGTCCTCTGCTAGAGCGGTCGGCGCTCTTAATCACTAGGCCATCTCTCCAGCCCCTGATTCTCATTTTCTTATACATAGATCTACTCTATTGGTATTTTTTCATAATATTTCAAAATCAGAGCATAATATTATTTGCTTAATCCCTTTAATCTGCAATTTCCTTAAGACTTATGTACTATATTTTAAAGTTTTTAATCTTTGTGCATTCTCATTTTATTTTATTTTAATATAACACTTTTATTGATGTTTTGTGTATTTCAGACATCATTTTCAGTTCAATTTAGATATATTCTCCTTTCCCTTCCCCCCCACCTCACTCCAGACCATGCATTCTGCCACAAATGTCCTGCATTTTTCTCTCGGTCTTTTTTTGCATGTTTCGGAATTCGCATTTTCCTCCTTTAATTTTATATTACTCTAAAACATGAATACATACCTCCCACCCATATACAGTAATTACAGAGTCTGAAAATAAGTGGTGGGTCAATTCTTGAGCCCATTAAGAGATTTACATTATAACAACATAGTTGCTTTCAGATAAAAAGAAATCTAACAATAACGTTAATCAACTTCCCTTTCAACTGGGGATTTGGTGTTAGCATCCACAAATGAGGGAAACCATTCACCATTTGTTTTTCTGGGACTTAGCATAATGGCTTTGAGTTCCATCCATTTACCTGCAAAGTTCATGATGTCATCTTTCTTTACTGTTGAAAAGTGCTCCATTGTGTAGATGTACCACATTTTTGTTATCCACTCATCTGTTGAGGGGCATTTGAGTTGGTTCCAGGTCTTTGCTATTATGAAGAGAGCTGCAATAAACTTGGATGTGCAAGTTTCTTTATGGTAGGAGGTGTCCTGTGGGTCATACCAGGAGTGGTATGACTGGGTCAGGTGGTAGGCTCATTTTGAATCTTTTAAGGGTTCTCCACACTGCTTTCCATAATAGTTGTACAAGTTTACATTCCCACCAGTAGTGGATGAATGTTCCCCTTTCCCCACAACCTTTCCAGCATTTGGTGTCTTGTTTTCTTGATCTTAGCCAGTCATATTGGAATGAGATTATATCTGAGAGTGGTTTTAATTTTCATTTCCTTAATTATTAATGATGTTGAACACTTTTTAAGATGTTTCTCAGCCCTCTTTAATTCCTCACTGGTGAAGTCTCTGTTCAGCTCTTTACTCCATCTTTTGAGTAGGTCATTTGTTTTCTTCTTTGTTTCTTCTTTTCAAGTCTATATATTCTTGACATTGATGCTGTCAGATGTATCACTGGTGAAGATGTTCTTCCACTCTGTGGGTTTTCTCTTCACGTTCTTGATTGTTTCTTTCACAATACAGAAGCTTCTGAGCTGGATGAGGTCCCATTTGTTGACTGTTGACCTTATTTCCTACACAGCTGCTGTCTGATTTAGAAAGTCTTTTCCTATTCCTGTGTCTTGTAGGTTGTTGCCAACAATTTCTTCTATCACCATTCAGAGTTTTGGGTTTCACATTGAGGTCTTTGATCCATTTGGAGTCGATTTTTGTACAGGGTGAGAGGTTGGGGTTTAATTTTGTTCTTTTACAAATGGTGATCCAGTTTTGCCAGAACCATTTGCTGAAGATGCTATGATTCTTCCATTGAGGGTTTTTGCTCCTTTGTCAAATATGAGGTGGGTGAAATTGTATGAGCTCATTTTGGATCTTCAATTTTGTTCCATTGGTCAACGGGTCTGTTTATGTGCTAGTACCAGGCTGTTTTTATGACTATAGCTGATAGTTCACCTAAGGGATGCTAAAAACTCCACCAGAAAAATTCTAGAAATGATTAAGAGTTTCAGTAAAGTGGTGGGATACAAAATTCACCTAGAAAAATCAGTAGCCTTTCTTTACACCAACAATAAACACGTGGAGAAGGAATATAAGAAGACCTTCCCACTCACAACAGTCTCAAAAATAATAAAATACTTGGGAATGAACCTAACCAAAGATACCAAAGATCTCTACAACAAATATTTTAAACCCCTAAAGAAGGAAATTGAAAACAATATCAAAAGATGGAAAGACCTCCCATGCTCATGGATTAGAAAAATTAATATAGTAAAAATGTCCATTTTACCCAAATTAATATACAGATACAATGCAATCCCAATCAAAATCCCCATGAGTTTCTTCACAGACTTGGGAAAAAATCCTTAAATTTATGTGGAAAAACAAAAGACCAGGAATAACTAAAGCAACCCCGAGTGAAAAATGCAATTCAGAGCGGATTGCTCTACCAGAATTCAAGCTATTTTAATAAATAAAATTTAGATTAAAAAAATGAAGTAGGTTCATCCCTAGGATCTATGACATCTCTAGCCATGTATATTTGGCTATGTTTATAGTAGCATGCATGATTATATCCCCCACTGAGTGTGCCTTATATTCAATTAAACATCAGTTGGTTATTTCCAAGAGAAAAATGCTACTACTTCACCAGACATAGTTTGCTAGGTCGATCATTGTTAAGGTTCATTGACTACATATTGGTAGGATCATTGATTGTGTTTTCAACCTTGGCTTCTCGCTTAGTACCTTCTAATAAAATGAGAACTTGTCTTCGGGGAAGAATCTTCCAGGTCAGTTATAGCCAATTTGTGCAAAGCACTGCATCTAAAGTATGCCTTGTCTTCAGCAATAGGGTATACCCTTCAAGTTCTGGGAGCCAATCAAGGGCTGTAGAAATAGCCTATATTATTTTTGGAGTCTCTTGGACTACACAGACCAACAACTAAAGGGAGGTTTCCCTTTCCTGGCACTGTGAATTTTATTATATTGCCATCACCTATGCACATGCACTCACATTTATATTATATGTGATTTTCCAGTAAATATATCACACTTTGGCTTTTCATACCACTTAAGAACTATTTATCTCGGGGCTGGAGAGATGGCTCAGTGGTTAAGAGCACCAACTGCTCTTGCAGAGGACCCAAGTTCGATTTCCAGCACCCACATGGTGGTTAAGAACTGTCTTTAACTCCAGTTCCAGGGGAATCTGACGCCCTCTTCTGACCTCCGCAACATTGGATGACATGGGTGCACCAACCTACATGCAGATAGTACATTCATACACATAAAAAATAATAAATAAAAAAATTTAAAAAATGCATTGTTTATCTCATTCCTTTACCCTTGTATAGCCATCCTTCTTCCCTTCCCAGTTAAAGTATCTCTCCCATTTTCCTCTTTTCCCCTTGAAACTCCCACTTCCTATTACCCTCTCCCTTGAGCTCCTTCTTACCTTCAACTTCTTGGTTATGTCCAATTTCCTTTTCCCTTAGGTTATAGCAGGATATGTGCTAACATCTAAGGATTTAGAGCTAGGATCCATATATAAGAGAAAACATGTGGTGTATGTTTGTCTGAGTTTGCTACATCACTTAATATGATAGATTCTAGTTCCTCCTATTTACCTGAAAATTGCATGATTCCATCTTTCTTTACCACTAAGAACTCTATAATATAAAAGTACCACAGTTTCATTATCCATTCATTGTATGGGGTATTTAGTTTGTTTCCATTCACTAGCTATTGTTTAAAGAACAGCAACAAACATGACTGAGCAAGTACCTCTGTTGTAGGATATTTAGTCCTTTGGATATATATGATAGAGCTGTGGTAGATCTATTTTAGCTTTTATTTCTCTACATTGATTTCCACAGTGGCTTCATCAGTAGTGAATGAGAATTCCTTTTCACTAGATCCTCTCCAGCATTTGTTGTCATTCTCATCTTGATCATAGCCATAGTACCTGGGATAAGAATAATCATAAAATAATTTGAATTTACATTTCTCTCTGCTCTTGCAGAGGACCTGGATTTGTTTCCCAGCACCCACATGGCGGCTAAGAACCATCTTTGACTCCAGTTCTAGGGGAATCCAACCATCTTCTGACCTCCACGGCATTGCACAACATGGGTGCACCAACCTGCATGCAGACAGTACACTCATACACACAAAAAATTATAAATAAATTAAAAAAAAATTTTAAAGTTTTCTTACTCATTTTCCTTATTTTTTATTTAGCTTCTGTGCATTTCACATAACATTTCCCAATCAAATTTAGACCCATTCCCCCTTCTTTTTGTAAACTTGCTGTTCAACTATCTAGTCTATTTATTAATTGGGTCATATATTTTCTTGATTCTTAGTATTTTAAGTTCTTTGAATATTCTGGAAATTATTCCTATATCTGATGTATAGTTGCAAAGACTCTGTCTTACTTTTTGTTTCTTCTTCAATCAATTGATTATTTCCTTTGCTGTACAGTAGCTTATCAGTATACTGAAGTCTCACTTGTCAGTTGTTCACCTTAATTCCTGAGTGAATAACTTCTGATATGGAAAGTCATTTCCTGCCTATTCCTTGAAGGGTATTGCCCATGATTTCTTCTAGCAGTTTCACAATTTCAGGTTTCATATTGAGCTCTTCAATCTACTTGGATTTGATTCTAGTGCAAAGTGATATATATGGGTCTATTTTATTTTATTTTATTTTATTTT